>ONZH01025409.1:0-298693 GCA_900303285.1 Rhinella marina | reverse complement strand
CGATTTATCCTAATCTATATAATATATCCAATTTAATCTAAAGTATCCTGATCTATGCAATGTATCATAGTATCCAGTGTAATTTAATGTATCCAAAGTATCTCAGTGTGACCTGATCCATCCTGGTCTATATAATGCACGCTATTGTATCCAATGTCTTGTATTGCATCTTGATCTGTTCTAATATATATTTATCCTAATGTATCCAATATAACCAAATGTATCCTGATCTATCCTAATCTACATTATATATATGTCCGTATGTATCCAATGTATATTAATGTATACAGATTTATGCTAATATGTATAGTGTATCCTAATGGATCCAATGTAATGTGTCCTGATCTATCCTAATATATTTATCCTAATGGATCCAATGTAATCTAATATATCCTGATCTATCCTAATCTACAGCTCATAATGTGTCCTAATGTATCCAATCTATTCTAATGTATCCAATGCAATCTAAAGTATCCTGATCTATCCAAATATATATAACATAATTGAATGCATTCAACATGTCACAGTAAATGCACTTTAATCTAACATATCCTGAATGGATTCTAATGTATCTTAATCTATTTCAGAGTATTCAATGTATCCTGGTGGATGTAATGGGGCAGAGTTACTAATCCTGTCTAAGTCTAGAGATGCGGCAAATTGTATCAAAGTGTTTCATTCATGAGGATATATTTGCACCAAATTTTTGGCACAGGGGATCATTTTCTGGTACAAATTAAGCCAGAACTGGAAATATCCCTTATTGTATCTACATGGAGGGCAGATCACTAATAATGACAGTGAATTACATCAGGGGCCCATATAATCCACCCTGCACAGGGGCCCATATAATCCACCCTGCACAGGGGCCCATATCATCCACCCTGCACAGGGGCCCATATCATCCACCCTGCACAGGGGCCCATATCATCCCACCCTGCACAGGGGCCATATCATCCACCCTGCACAGGGGCCCATATAATCCACCCTGCAACAGGGGCCCATATCATCCATCCCCGCAAAGGGGCCCATATCATCCACCCTGCACAAGGGGCCCATATCATCACCCTGCACAGGGCCCATATCATCCACCCTGCAAAGGGGCCCATATCATCCACCCTGCACAGGGGCCCATCATAACCCTGCACACCTCCCATATCATCCACCTGCGGGGCCCATATCATCCACCCTGCACAGGGGCCCATATCTCCACCCTGCACAGGGGCCATATCATCCACCCATGCAAAGGGGCCCATATATTCCACCCTGCACAGGGCCCATATCATCCACCCTGCAAAGGGGCCCATATCATCCACCCTGCACAGCAGGGCCCATATCATCCACCCTGCACAGGGGCCCATAATCATCCACCCTGCAAAGGGGCCCATATCATCCACCCTGCACAGGGGCCCATAGGGCCCTAATCCACCCTGCACAGGGGCCCATATCATCCACCCTGCACAGGGGCCCATATCATCCACCCTGCACCAGGGGCAATACACACCCCTGCAAAGGGGCCCATATCATCCACCCTGCACAGGGGCCCATATCATCCACCCTGCACAGGGGCCCATATCCATCCACCCTGCACAGGGGCCCATATCATCCACCCTGCCACAGGGGCCCATATCATCCACCCTGCACAGGGGCCATATCATCCACCCTGCACAGGGGCCCATATATCATCCACCCTGCACAGGGGCCCATATCATCACACCTGCACAGGGGCCCATCATCATCCACCCTGCACAGGGGCCCATATCATCCACGCCTGCAACAGGGGCCCATATCATCCACCCTGCACAGGGGCCCATATCATCACCCTGCACAGGGGCCCATATCATCCACCCTGCACAGGGGCCCATATCATCCACCCTGCACAGGGGCCCATATCATCCACCCTGCACAGGGGCCCATATCATCCACCCCTGCACAGGGGCACCCTGCAGGGGCCATATCATCCACCTGCACAGGGCCCATATCATCCACCCCGTCACAGGGGCTCATATCATCCACCCTGCACAGGGGTCCATATATCCACCCTGCAAAGGGGCCCATATCATCCACCCTGCACAGGGGCCCATATCATCCACCCTGCACAGGGGCCCATATCATCCACCCTGCACAGGGACTTTAAAGAAAAGAGGATCCATGGAAAATTATTATGGGGACCCCTTTTTAGATGACATCCACCATCCAAATGTGTCCCTCTTGCCTCCATCAATATAAGCTCCAAATCAAGCAGATGAATGGGCAGACTCCATGCTGTCAATACTCAGGACCCCGGAGCTCTCACCTCTGGTGCCCCTTACAGGTGGCTTTATGGGGGGCAGTCTGACACAGGGTAAACCATTTACATGCAGGAAGTTTGTCTCTTCCATCTGGAACCTAGAAACACAGAGAAGTTTATTTTTGGGATAAATCTGCATTTTCATGAAAGAGCCGAGTGATGCACAACTCCCAGTCACTCTCTATAATTCCAGATTTTCAGCTTCCTTTGACCTTAGTGCAGCGCTCTCACCAATCCTAATTTTAATTTCAGAGTCAAAGTGAATACTTCACGGTGACAGCGACCGTGCCGGATTCAGATTTACACTCATATCCGGCTGAATAATAAACAGGGGCTCAGGAGTAAATATGAACTGCTAACACTTCACATCACAGCGCAAAAGCAATTTACATAGTCAATGAACTGACATCTCCCAGCAATCCTCCGAGATCGCAGCGCTGTTCATCATGGAAACACAGGACCCAGAAAATTCTTTCTAAGAAGTTGAAGAAAGCACGCAGTAAATCGAGGCTTTAAACACAGCTGCCCTAGTTACTGCTCCTATGTACAAGAAATATAACTACTATAATACTGCTCCTATGTACAAGAATATAACTACTATAAATACTGCTCCTATGTACAAGAATATAACTACTATAATACTGCTCCTATGTACAAGAATATAACTACTATAATACTGCTCCTATGTACAAGAATATAACTACTATAATACTGCTCCTATGTACAAGAATATAACTACTATAATACTGCTCCTATGTACAAGAATATAACTACTATAATACTGCTCCTATGTACAAGAATATAACTACTATATAATACTGCTCCTATGTACAAGAATATAACTACTATAATACTGCTCCTATGTACAAGAATATAACTACTATAATACTGCTCCTATGTACAAGAATATAACTACTATAATACTGCTCCTATGTACAAGAATATAACTACTATAATACTGCTCCTATGTACAAGAATATAACTACTATAATACTGCTCCTATGTACAAGAATATAACTACTATATAATACTGCTCCTATGTACAAGAATATAACTACTATAATACTGCTCCTATGTACAAGAATATAACTACTATAATACTGCTCCTATGTACAAGAATATAACTACTATAATACTGCCTCCTATGTACAAGAATATAACTACTATAATACTGCTCCTATGTACAAGAATATAACTACTATAATACTGCCTCTATGTACAAGAATATAACTACTATAATACTGCTCCTATGTACAAGAAATATAACTACTATAATACTGCTCCTATGTACAAGAATATAACTACTATAATACTGCTCCTATGTACAAGAATATAACTACTATAATACTGCTCCTATGTACAAGAATATAACTACTATATATACTGCTCCTATGTACAAGAATATAACTACTATAATACTGCTCCTATGTACAAGAATATAACTACTATAATACTGCTCCTATGTACAAGAATATAACTACTATAATACTGCTCCTATGTACAAGAATATAACTACTATAATACTGCTCCTATGTACAAGAATATAACTACTATAATACTGCTCCTATGTACAAGAATATAACTACTATAATACTGCTCCTATGTACAAGAATATAACTACTATAATACTGCTCCTATGTACAAGAATATAACTACTATAATACTGCTCCTATGTACAAGAATATAAACTACTATAATACTGCCTCCTATGTACAAGAATATAACTACTATAATACTGCTCCTATGTACAAGAATATAACTACTATAATACTGCTCCTATGTACAAGAATATAACTACTATAATACTGCTCCTATGTACAAGAATATAACTACTATAATACTGCTCCTATGTACAAGAATATAACTACTATAATACTGCTCCTATGTACAAGAATATAACTACTATAATACTGCTCCTATGTACAAGAATATATAACTACTATAATACTGCTCCTATGTACAAGAATATAACTACTATAAATACTGCCTCCTATGTACAAGAATATAACTACTATAATACTGCTCCTATGTACAAGAATATAACTACTATAATACTGCTCCTATGTACAAGAATATAACTACTATAATACTGCTCCTATGTACAAGAATATAACTACTATAATACTGCTCCTATGTACAAGAATATAACTACTATAATACTGCTCCTATGTACAAGAATATAACTACTATAATACTGCTCCTATGTACAAGAATATAACTACTATAATACTGCTCCTATGTACAAGAATATAACTACTATAATACTGCTCCTATGTACAAGAATATAACTACTATAATACTGCCTCCTATGTACAAGAATATAACTACTATAATACTGCTCCTATGTACAAGAATAATAACTACTATAATACTGCTCCTATGTACAAGAATATAACTACTATAATACTGCTCCTATGTACAAGAATATAACTACTATAATACTGCTCCTATGTACAGAAATATAACTACTATAATACTGCTCCTATGTACAAGAATATAACTACTATAATACTGCCTCCTATGTACAAGAATATAACTACTATAATACTGCTCCTATGTACAAGAATATAACTACTATAATACTGCTCCTATGTACAAGAATATAACTACTATAATACTGCTCCTATGTACAAGAATATAACTACTATAATACTGCCTCCTATGTACAAGAATATAACTACTATAATACTGCTCCTATGTACAAGAATATAACTACTATAAATACTGCTCCTATGTACAAGAATATAACTACTATAATACTGCTCCTATGTACAAGAATATAACTACTATAATACTGCTCCTATGTACTATAATACTTATAATACTGCCTATGTACAAGAATATAACTACTATAATACTGCTGCTCCTATGTACAAGAATATAACTACTATAATACTGCTCCTATGTACAAGAATATAACTACTATAATACTGCTCCTATGTACAAGAATATAACTACTATAATACTGCTCCTATGTACAAGAATATAAACTACTATAATACTGCTCCTATGTACAAGAATATAACTACTATAATACTGCTCCTATGTACAAGAATATAACTACTATAATACTGCTCCTATGTACAAGAATATAACTACTATAATACTGCTCCTATGTACAAGAATATAACTACTATAATACTGGCTCCTATGTACAAGAATATAACTACTATAATATACTGCTCCTATGTACAAGAATATAACTACTATAATACTGCTCCTATGTACAAGAATATAACTACTATAATACTGCTCCTATGTACAAGAATATAACTACTATAATACTGCTCCTATGTACAAGAATATAACTACTATAATACTGCTCCTATGTACAAGAATATAACTACTATAATACTGCTCCTATGTACAAGAATATAACTACTATAATACTGCTCCTATGTACAAGAATATAACTACTATAATACTGCTCCTATGTACAAGAATATAACTACTATAAATACTGCTCCTATGTACAAGAATATAACTACTATAATACTGCTCCTATGTACAAGAATATAACTACTATAATACTGCTCCTATGTACAAGAATATAACTACTATAATACTGCTCCTATGTACAAGAATATAACTACTATAATACTGCTCCTATGTACAAGAATATAACTACTATAATACTGCTCCTATGTACAAGAATATAATACTACTATAATACTGCTCCTATGTACAAGAATATAACTACTATAATACTGCCTCCTATGTACAAGAATATACTACTATAATACTGCTCCTATGTACAAAGAATATAACTACTATAATACTGCTCCTATGTACAAGAATATAACTACTATAATACTGCTCCTATGTACAAGAATATAACTACTATAATACTGCTCCTATGTACAAGAATATAACTACTATAAATACTGCTCCTATGTACAAGAATATAACTACTATAATACTGCTCCTATATGTACAAGAATATAACTACTATATAATACTGCTGCCTATGTACAAGAATATAACTACTATAATACTGCTCCTATGTACAAGAATATAACTACTAATAATACTGCTCCTATGTACAAGAATATAACTACTATAATACTGCTCCTATGTACAAGAATATAACTACTATAATACTGCTCCTATGTACAAGAATATAACTACTATAATACTGCTCCTATGTACAAGAATATAACTACTATAATACTGCTCCTATGTACAAGAATATAACTACTATAATACTGCTCCTATGTACAAGAATATAACTACTATAATACTGCTCCTATGTACAAGAATATAACTACTATAATACTGCTCCTATGTATACAAGAATATAACTACTATAATACTGCTCCTATGTACAAGAATATAACTACTATAATACTGCTCCTATGTACAAGAATATAACTACTATAATACTGCCTCCTATGTACAAGAATATAACTACTATAATACTGCTCCTATGTACAAGAATATAACTACTATAATACTGCTCCTATGTACAAGAATATAACTACTATAATACTGCTCCTATGTACAAGAATATAACTACTATAATACTGCTCCTATGTACAAGAATATAACTACTATAATACTGCTCCTATGTACAAGAATATAACTACTATAATACTGCTCCTATGTACAAGAATATAACTACTATAATACTGCTCCTATGTACAAGAATATAACTACTATAATACTGCTCCTATGTACAAGAATATAACTACTATAATACTGCTCCTATGTACAAGAATATAAACTACTATAAATACTGTGCTCCTATGTACAAGAATATAACTACTATAATACTGCTCCTATGTACAAGAATATAACTACTATAATACTGCTCCTATGTACAAGAATATAACTACTATAATACTGCTCCTATGTACAAGAATATAACTACTATAATACTGCTCCTATGTACAAGAATATAACTACTATAATACTGCTCCTATGTACAAGAATATAACTACTATAATACTGCTCCTATGTACAAGAATATAAACTACTATAATACTGCTCCTATGTACAAGAATATAACTACTATAATACTGCTCCTATGTACAAGAATATAACTACTATAATACTGCTCCTATGTACAAGAATATAACTACTATAATACTGCTCCTATGTACAAGAATATAACTACTATAATACTGCTCCTATGTACAAGAATATAACTACTATAATACTGCTCCTATGTACAAGAATATAACTACTATAATACTGCTCCTATGTACAAGAATATAACTACTAATAATACTGCTCCTATGTACAAGAATATAACTACTATAATACTGCTCCTATGTACAAGAATATAACTACTATAATACTGCTCCTATGTACAAGAATATAACTACTATAATACTGCTCCTATGTACAAGAATATAACTACTATAATACTGCTCCTATGTACAAGAATATAACTACTATAATACTGCTCCTATGTACAAGAATATAACTACTATAATACTGCTCCTATGTACAAGAATATAACTACTATAATACTGCTCCTATGTACAAGAATATAACTACTATAATACTGCTCCTATGTACAAGAATATAACTACTATAATACTGCTCCTATGTACAAGAATATAACTACTATAATACTGCTCCTATGTACAAGAATATAACTACTATAATACTGCTCCTATGTACAAGAATATAACTACTATAATACTGCTCCTATGTACAAGAATATAACTACTATAATACTGCTCTCCTATGTACAAGAATATAACTACTATAATACTGCTCCTATGTACAAGAATATAACTACTATAATACTGCTCCTATGTACAAGAATATAACTACTATAATACTGCTCCTATGTACAAGAATATAAACTACTATAATAATACTGCTCCTATGTACAAGAATATAACTACTATAAATACTGCCTCCTATGTACAAGAATATAACTACTATAATACTGCTTCCTATGTACAAGAATATAACTACTATAATACTGCTCCTATGTACTATGTACAAGAATATAACTACTATAATACTGCTCCTATGTACAAGAATATAACTACTATAATACTGCTCCTATGTACAAGAAATATAACTACTATAATACTGCTCCTATGTACAAGAATATATACTACTATAATACTACTGCTCCTATGTACAAGAATATAACTACTATAATACTGCTCTCTATGTACAAGAATATAACTACTATAATACTGCTCCTATGTACAAGAATATAACTACTATAATACTGCTCCTATGTACAAGAATATAACTACTATAATACTGCTCCTATGTACAAGAATATAACTACTATAATACTGCTCCTATGTACAAGAATATAACTACTATAATACTGCCTCCTATGTACAAGAATATAACTACTATAATACTGCTCCTATGTACAAAGAATATAACTACTATATAATACTGCTCCTATGTACAAGAATATAACTACTATAATACTGCTCCTATGTACAAGAATATAACTACTATATATATACTGCTCCTATGTACAAGAATAATAACTACTATAATACTGCTCCTATGTACAAGAATATAACTACTATAATACTGCCTCCTATGTACAAGAATATAACTACTATAATACTGCCTCCTATGTACAAGAATATAACTACTATAATACTGCTCCTATGTACAAGAATATAACTACTATAAATACTGCCTCCTATGTACAAGAATATAACTACTATAATACTGCCTCCTATGTACAAGAAATATAACTACTATAATACTGCTCCTATGTACAAGAATATAACTACTATAATACTGCTCCTATGTACAAGAATATAACTACTATAATACTGCTCCTATGTACAAGAATATAACTACTATAATACTGCTCCTATGTACAAGAATATAACTACTATAATACTGCTCCTATGTACAAGAATATAACTACTATAATACTGCTCCTATGTACAAGAATATAACTACTATAATACTGCTCCTATGTACAAGAATATAACTACTATAATACTGCTCCTATGTACAAGAATATACTACTATAATACTGCTCCTATGTACAAGAATATAACTACTATAATACTGCTCCTATATGTACAAGAATATAACTACTATAATACTGCTCCTATGTACAAGAATATAACTACTATAATACTGCTCCTATGTACAAGAATATAACTACTATAATACTGCTCCTATGTACAAGAATATAACTACTATAATACTGCTCCTATGTACAAGAATATAACTACTATAATACTGCTCCTATGTACAAGAATATAACTACTATAATACTGCTCCTATGTACAAGAATATAACTACTATAATACTGCTCCTATGTACAAGAATATAACTACTATAATACTGCTCCTATGTACAAGAATATAACTACTATAATACTGCTCCTATGTACAAGAATATAAACTACTATAATACTGCCTCCTATGTACAAGAATATAACTACTATAATACTGCTCCTATGTACAAGAATATAACTACTATAATACTGCTCCTATGTACAAGAATATAACTACTATAATACTGCTCCTATGTACAAGAATATAACTACTATAATACTGCTCCTATGTACAAGAATATAACTACTATAATACTGCTCCTATGTACAAGAATATAACTACTATAATACTGCTCCTATGTACAAGAATATAACTACTATAATACTGCTCCTATGTACAAGAATATAACTACTATAATACTGCTCCTATGTACAAGAATATAACTACTATAATACTGCTCCTATGTACAAGAATATAACTACTATAATACTGGCTCCTATGTACAAGAATATAACTACTATAATACTGCTCCTATGTACAAGAATATAACTACTATAATACTGCTCCTATGTACAAGAATATAACTACTATAATACTGCCTCCTATGTACAAGAATATAACTACTATAATACTGCCTCCTATGTACAAGAATATAACTACTATAATACTGCTCCTATGTACAAGAATATAACTACTATAATACTGCTCCTATGTACAAGAATATAACTACTATAATACTGCTCCTATGTACAAGAATATAACTACTATAATACTGCTCCTATGTACAAGAATATAACTACTATAATACTGCTCCTATGTACAAGAATATAACTACTATAATACTGCCTCCTATGTACAAGAATATAACTACTATAATACTGCTCCTATGTACAAGAATATAACTACTATAATACTGCTCCTATGTACAAGAATATAACTACTATAATACTGCTCCTATGTACAAGAATATAACTACTATAATACTGCTCCTATGTACAAGAATATAACTACTATAAATACTGCTCCTATGTACAAGAATATAACTACTATAATACTGCTCCTATGTACAAGAATATAACTACTATAATACTGCTCCTATGTACAAGAATATAAACTACTATAATACTGCTCCTATGTACAAGAATATAACTACTATAATACTGCCTCCTATGTACAAGAATATAACTACTATAATACCTCCTATGTACAAGAATATAACTACTATAATACTGCTCCTATGTACAAGAATATAACTACTATAATACTGCTCCTATGTACAAGAATATAACTACTATAATACTGCTCCTATGTACAAGAATATAACTACTATAATACTGCTCCTATGTACAAGAATATAACTACTATAATACTGCTCCTATGTACAAGAATATAACTACTATAATACTGCTCCTATGTACAAGAATATAACTACTATAATACTGCTCCTATGTACAAGAATATAACTACTATAATACTGCTACTATGTACAAGAATATAACTATAATACTATAATACTGCCTCTGGTGATGCACAGTTCCATGTAATACTTGACTATTATTTCGATCTGCAGTAATATTAATATATAACTTGTGTCTCTTCTTCAGTTTCTGCTGCGGTATAAGCCGAGCTCCTGTTCTCTCTGTGGCGGTGTTTGATTTTTAATGAAGGTTGGGGGCGCTCTGTCCTGACGTCGTCTGTCATGTTGTAATTAGAGCAGGAGGATGGATTGATGTTTGAAGATTGAAGCTTCTTAAAATAGAACGACTCAGAGGAGAAAATTTTCCTTCTTAGATTTGTTGTTTTATCATTTTTAGGAAAGTTAAGTAAAAACCTAAAAAGTAAGAGAAAATGAGGAGAAGCTTGTCTGTGGTACTATGAGCTGGGTATCTAAGCCTTTAATGTGTGATACTGCCTGCTGAGTTGTTGTATCCAAGCCTTTATTGTGCGATACTGCCTGCTGAGCTGTGTATCTAAGCACATCATGTGTGATACTGCCTGCTGAGCTGTGTATCTAAGCACATCATGTGTGATACTGCCTGCTGAGCTGTCGTATCTAATCCTTTAATGTGTGATACTGCCTGCTGAGCTGTCATATCTAATCCTTTAATGTGTGATACTGCCTGCTGAGCTGTCGTATCTAATCCTTTAATGTGTGATACTGCCTGCTGAGCTGTGTATCTAATCATTTAATGTGTGATACTGCCTGCTGAGCTGTGTATCTAAGCACATAATGTATGATACTGGCTGCTGAGCTGTCATATCTAATCCTTTAATGTGTGATACTGCCTGCTGAGCTGTCGTATTTAATCCTCTAATGTATGATACTGCCTGCTGAGCTGTGTATCTAGGCACTATGTGTGATACTACCCGCTCACTTGTGTATCTAAGCCTTTTATGTGTGATGCTGCCTGCTGAGCTGTGTATCTAGGCACATTATGTGTGATACTACCCGCTGAGCTGTGTATCTAATCCTTTAATGTGTGATACTTCCTGCTGAACTGTTGTATCTAAGCCTGTACTATGTGATTATGCTGGCTGTTCCTTTTGCCTCCGATACGTTTTTTACTTTCTGCTTGTTGATGACGGTCTGAATGGCGCTGTTCCGCCGGCACGTACAAGAGTGTCCGTCACTCTGAGCGGTATATTTAATATGCGGTTTTATTCCGTTTATGCTATGATCATCATTGCTGCCGTCAGGTGGATTTCGCTGCCGTCTGTTTTATCGCCATCTTTCAGGTGTTTATAGAAATCGATAAAACTCTAAAATTATTTCATGGATCGGAAAAAAGAAAAATGCTCAAACTCCTAAAAACAACATAAAAAAGAATATTACAGCCCCTAAATAGTGAGCGGCAGTGGCGCACACAAAAGCGAGTTTTCTTTAGGAGAAGTCAATTGCGGTGCAGCGATGCAGGAAGAGCCGGGATTGGTTCTGTAGTGCAGATAGTGATCAATAAAACACGGAAATAAAAAAGACAAGAAGAAAAGGAGCAAAAATCCACTGAGCGGAAACATTCATGGGGGGTGCACACCTGAGGAGACAGGAGGGGCAGTGTGATCAGAGCCTCCGAGTGGTGGGTGGTATTCCAGGCACCAGTCATGGTCCCTATATCATTACAGAGCACCCTCACAGTGCACACAGAGCACCTCCACAGTGCACCCAGAGCACCCCCACAGTGCACACAGAGCACCCTCACAGTGCACCCTCACAGTGCACACAGAACACCCGCACCATGTACACAAATCAACCCCCTCAGTGCACATAGAGCACCCTCACAGTGCACATAGAGCACCCTCACAATGCACACAAAGCATCCCCACACTGCACACAGAACACCCGCACCATGTACACAAATCAACCCGCACAGTGCACACAGAGCACCCCCACAGTGCACACAGAGCACCCCCACAGTACACACAGAGCACCCACGCAGTACACACAGAACACCCCCGCAGTACACACAGAACACCCCCGCAGTACACACAGAACACCTGCACCATGTACACAAATCAACCCCCTCAGTACACACAGAGCACTCCCACAGTATATACAGAGTACCTCCACAGTCCACACAGAACATCCCCACTGTGCATACAGAGTACACAAAGTTGGACTGTCAAGAACATTCTGGATAGTGGGCAAACCCTGAGCCGCGCAGTGCTCGATATTGTGCATCATACCTGGAATATGGAGGAGGAATGTGGGGCTGGGGTGGTGGCCCTGCCAGCTCTGCATCCCAGGCCTGGGAACTGGAGTCTTTATCAGTGCAGCTTTGGCTGTGAAGCTCCCACTCCGTGCGGGGGGGGGGGGGGGCACTTATTAAAGAGAATCTTCTCCAGACAGATTAAGTGCTCGCTGTTATCTGCTGGAATCTGCGCAGGATCCTGGGACTGCTCATAAATCATCATTAGGAGGCGCTATCTGAGGGGGAGGCTACAAATCCATTAGTCATGTGTTAGGTATTCTCATCAAACCTTCATTGCAAAGCCCAATATTATCTCAGGGGTCATGAATCTGCCCCCAAAAGAGACTCCCGAGGAGATGGATGGAGGGTCCTGCCTCTGAATCACACAAACCACAAAGGAGGAGCCTTATCCTGCTACATGTCTTATGTTGTACTGATCCTGACTTACATCATGTCTTATACTCCAGTCACTTCCAGATCTGTCACATAACCTACTAGCTTTCAGGCATCTCACTACTGCCCCAGCGGGTTAAGTGTCTCTACCCAACCTGGAGAGGGCAGATCTAAAGTCCTAGCCCAGTGGTGAGTGTTGGTGGTCAGCCCCTTGGCCTCCTTAAGTTTCTCAGACCAGTGGTCAGTGTTGGGGGTGCAGCCCTTTGACCTTCTTGAATTTCCTAGCCCAGTGGTAAGTGTTGGTGGTCAGCCCCTTGGCTTCTTGAGTTTCTCAGACCAGTGGTTAGTGTTGTGGCTGCAGCCCTTTGGCCTCCTTGAGTTTCTCAAATCAGTGATCAGTATTGGGGGCATCGCCCCTCAGCCTTCTTGAGTTTCCAGGCCGGTGGTCTGTGTTGTGGATGTAGCCCCTTGATCTTCTTGAGTTTCCAAGACTGTTGGTCATTGTTGGAGATGCAGCCGCTCTACCTCCTTGAGTTTCCTAGGCTGTTGGTCAGTGTTGGGGATGCAGCCCCTCGACCTCCTTGAGTTTCCCAGGCTGTTGGTCAGTGTTGGGGATGCAGCCCCTCGACCTCCTTGAGTTTCCCAGGCTGTTGGTCAGTGTTGGGGATGCAGCCCCTTGACCTCCCCAAGGTCACACAATGGTTCATTCCTATTATCCGATGGCATCTCGCACTTGGCAGTCCCTTGTCTCATCCGGTTACGCTCACATTGAGGATTTCTCCTGCCTCCACAGTGGCAGCGCCTTCTCTTTGAAGTGAGGGCGGCCGGTCAGGATCAGGGCGCAGGGCGGATTATCACAGGTCTCTGCTGCAGTGTTTTCAAACACAACTAACAATTCACATCTCGCTTGTTAGATCAGATCGCGCCACTGGGCCGGAACGGACGTGAAGCCGCATGACTGCTGGATGTGGGAAGACGCATTATACATCCTGTAACACAGAGAAGGAAAATCCAGAAAATACTCGTCCGGAAGCCGAGAACGTCAAGTTATTAAGTCCGGCACACATTTCTTAGTTCTGTCTGCCCCTGGGAAAACTTTGTGTAAACTATTATGGCCGCCATTAGAGCCCACACCGGGGTGATCATTATAGTGTATATAGATCCTACACTGTGTGTGATGTCATCATTATAGTGTATATAGATCCTGTACGGTGTGTGATGTCATCATTATAGTGTATATAGATCCTGTACGATGTGTGATGTCATCATAATAGTGTATATAGATCCTGTACGGTGTGTGATGTCATCATTATAGTGTATATAGATCCTGTATGATGTGATGTCATCATTATAGTGTATATAGATCCTACACTGTGTGTGATGTCATCATTATAGTATATATAGATCCTGTATGATGTGATGTCATCATTATAGTGTATATAGATCCTGTATTATGTGATGTCCTCATTATAGTGTATATAGATCCTGTATGATGTGATGTCATCATTATAGTGTATATAGATCCTGTATGATGTGATGTCATTATAGTGTATATAGATCCTGTACAGTGTGTGATGTCATCATTATAGTGTATATATACTGTAGATCCTGGATGGATAATGTAGTAGATGTTATACTTTATACAGATGCCCGGCGCAGCCCCTCCTTTCCTCCAGGGTGCACTACCAGCCGCAGAGTCTCCTTGGGTGTCATGAAGAGTCTGATTGGCAGCTGTGCCCATTACGAGTCTCGAGCTCCTTCATCTGCTAGTAATGAGCACTTCACGTTCAGAGGCTGCGGGCGCTTGTCCTGCCGTGCCAGCTGATAAATGTACTGTGTGTTCTACCACCTTGGAAGGCTCAGAGGTAGACGAGCTCCAGAGATGATGAAGCTCTCTGTGCCCGGAGCAGGATCAGCTCAGCGCTTGTCAGGAATATGAATGAACCTCCGATGGATCTGTACGTCCACGGTCTGTGTCATATCTGCCGGCAGTGCCCAAAGTACAAGGCTCCGGTGCAGGGGGTGCTGTGCGACATTACTGTACTGCCTACACTGTAAGGGTGTGATACCGATCCTCCTCAACATGCGGACCCCCAACCTCACACCTGAGGAGCGCTGAGTTACCCCCTCCCACCATGGAGCAGCCTGAGATCTGTTCTTACTGCTGGTCAGGGGGGACCCTGAGAAACACTGGACTCAAATACAAGATGAGCAAAGAGAAGACTGAGGATGAAGGAAAGAGGAGAGGAATGAACATGGGGGACGGGGAGAAGAAGAAGCAGAAGAGGAATGTGATAAACAAGAAGAGAGAAAGAGGAGGAAGAAGACAAGGAAGAAGGAGAGGGAGGAAAAGGAGGAATACCAGGCAAAAGACGATGGAGATGAAGAAGAGGGGAAAAGAGAGGAAAAGTAGAAAGTAAAAGAAAGTGACTAAAGAGGAAGAAGAAGGAGAAGAGGAACGACATTAACAACAGGAAGAAGAAAAGGAAGAATGAGAGGAAGGAGAATAGAAAAGGAGGAATAAGAGGGAAGCAGAAGAAGAAAAGAATTGAGAAAAGGAAGTAGAATAGGGGGTGAATAAGGTGAAAGGTGGAAGAAGAGGGTAATAGACAGGATGAAGAAGAGAATGAAGAAGAATGAGAAAATGAACCCGAAGAAGGGGAAGAAGAGGAATAAGAATAGGGTTGAGCCAAAGAATAGGGTGAAGAAGAAGCGGAAGAAGGGGACGAGGAGTGGGGGGGGGAGATGAAGAGTAAGAATGAGAGAAGGAAGGAGAGAAAGAAGAGGAAGAAGAAAGTAAAAAAGGGAGGGGGAAAAGAGGAATGAGAAAAAGAAGAAAAACCATAAGAAGGGAAAAGAAGGAGAATGACAAAAGAGAGGAAGAAAGAGGGTAAGGAGAGGAGGAAGAGAAAAAAGAAGAAGAACAGAAAGAAGATAGAAAACAGAAAGAATCTGAAGTAGAACTCAAGATATTAGAAGAAATTGCAAAAGAAGAGGAGGAAGAAAAAGGAAGTTCGAGAAATGAAAATAAAAGAGGAAATTAAGAAGAAAGCCTCGGGGAGATTTATCAGTAATTCTGTAAAATGTGTAGAGAAATGTTTTATACTGAGTCAAATGTGAGGAAACAGAATGATACGTGTGGTGCCATGCTGACAGTTTCCTCCTTCTTCGTGCTTTTCTTTTCCTATTCTGCTCCGTTTTATTGAGAATTGTCCTTTCTATGGGAGAGACACAAAACAGAAGACACGGAGGTGATGTTTTTTAAGGATCCGTTTTTTCACAGGTCTGAAATGTTGGTGTACATGAGACGTAACGCCGTCTAACAGGCGCAGTCCTCTGCACTCAGAAACCGAGGCTTTATCTGCTGCGTCGTTTCCATTGCTGTCAGGGTGAAGCCGCAGGGGTTGTGGACATGTCCGAGCCCTAATACCTGTGGCATCAGCACATGCACTGTAAATGATACTGGTGATACTGGTAACTGGAGGATGATGAGTTGAATCTATGGAGGCAGAATGATGATGGGTGATTCTCCGTGGTCTTTAGGTCCACCCTGGAGGCCTATCACCTCAGGACCGGGATCTGTATTACAGACCATTGATTTTCTGTCTCAGTGTTTGATGGACACCAGTGAGTCGGTGATGTGAGGGGCTGAGACGCTCCTGCACTTCAGATGTTACTCTCTTGTATCCCCGCACACCACAGATGGAGGATTAATGTGATCCAGGGGTTGTTCCTGGAGCAATGAGACGATCACATTTTCTCTTGACTGTTGGATTTCAGGCTGAGGAGACTTCAGGTTTGATGACTTCTTTTCCTTTCAGCCACTGAGGACCTTCTGCGCCTCCGAGGATTGCAGATGTTTTCATGAATATGATTGGGAGTCATTTTGTGTCTTTGTCTGGATTCACAATGTAAAACAATGGGTCGGCGGCGTGGACCTTGTCTTCACTGTTTGGGAAGAAGAATTCTAGAAGAATAATTACATTTGGTCCGGGGGGACACAGACGATATCAGACAGGCTAATAACACATCGAGCGCTGATCGTCACAATCCTTCTGATTTCATGTGCTAAGAGCCACGAGCAGGGGCCTAGATATTATTCATAGGGCCCCATAGCAAAATAAGATGGGGCCCCGACCACACAGTGTAAGAAAATCAATACAGCAGAATAAGTAGCAATAATTAAAGGTATGTATAATAGCGCCATATACCAGAAACCTGTGAGCCGCCATATTGTTATTACCCACAAAAAGGTACAATGGTCTTGTATCTGATTGGGCCCCTCCAACCTCTGGGCCCCACAGCAAGTGCTATGGCTATAGTTATAACCACGAGAACCTGGAACACCCCTGAACAAAACACTTAAGAGGCTCCAATGCCCGGTCTGTATCGGGGCCCCCACCTACCAGGTGCCATTTATAATACTGGAGTCTTCTTATATAGGACCCAGGGCCCCGGTGCGACCCTCTGGCCCCTGTAGTTATCCCCTGCATCCAGACCGATCAAAACTAAAGGCACAAGGGTCGGCCAAGACAATGTATTAGGAAAAGTTCCTGAAAGGACGGTGAAAAAGAAAAGGTTTTTGAGGACAGTAGCTCAGCTTCATGTCAGTGAATTGTTGACCTGACCTCCTGTGATAAAAGGGTTAATACAAAATGGCTGTCACACAGAGAAGTGCATTGGATTGGAGTCCAAATTGCCTCAAAGAGGTTTGTAATTGTAGGATTGAGGGAGATGTGATCCCCGTTCCCATGATTGTTGGGGGCACAGTAGGATATAATAGGAGGTAAACTCATGAGCTACAAAAAGGGGGGAGGGTACCCCAAAACATTGCATGTTACTGCGGCCCCGATATGGGGAGGGTATTGCGGAGCTATGGCCGGGATCTTACTACTTGAACTTTATCTGCCCCAAAACAGTGACATGTATGGAGGGACTAATGTGTCTTGAAGGAAGGAGAAGCTATCGTCCGCCGGAGTCTGCCGCAGCCGCTGCGCACTTGTTTTATACCTTTCTGCTAATAAATGTTGTATAAGGATCTGGGGGAGACCCCGTATATCCCGGGGGTAGTGACAGTCACTAAGAATGGATCTGAAGGAGGCGGCAGCGTCAGTACATGTATCCTGCACCCTGGAAGACAACCTGTAACTTCTATGTATCAATATTGTTATTATTCTGTTTGTTACATTGTATATTATTTGTATCATTAACATTGTAAATTGTGACATCTTTGGACAATATTTTCTTCCTTTTCTTTTCATGGTGAATATTTCATCTTTCAGAATCACCTTTAAGTTTAAGATTTCCTCTCGCTCTGTCTCAGCAGGACTTGAAGGAAATCTGTGAATTACTTAGTTAATTGTTAAGCAGCTGAAGCCGCCGGGGTCTCCTCCACATTTACGATGAGGTTCAGATCCAGAGGCCTAAGGCCTTTAGTAAATGGTGCCATTTTGAGGATCGCGTCCAAATAGGTGAAAAATAAAACCCCAGGACGCGTCAGTCTTGGCTGCGCACGAACACAAAGTGTCATCATCGTCCTCCATCAAACAGAGCGATGGAAAGTGAGAGGAACGTTTCACAAAGCGAGTTCCTGAAATGGTCGATACGTCCTAGTGACAATTCTCTTGGCTTGAGGCGAATCTTCTCCTGGCGCAGCTATTGGCAGGGCTGACGAATGGCGGCTGTGGGACTGAAGAAGGAAGGTGGGAGCGTGGCCTCATTACACCTGCAAACCCTCCGGCCATACAAGGGACGCTGCGTCCTTAACCCTTCAGCTGCCACACGACATACGAGAACGTGTCCTGTATTCACCGCTATCAGTTCAGTGGTACATGCGCCATTTATAGTGCACATTATTAGAGGATGCTGTATGCCTGCCATGAGGGAGCTGTCCTGGCCCGTGAGCTTACAATCTAATTTATTGCTTATACAGATGCAAGTTTCGGCACTCGTTATGGTCGATTTTGCTATATTGTACCCATAATGTAGAATCCTCTGATGTAGTATGGGGTGGCGCCGCTTATCAGCTACACAATCAGCGCTGAGGAGTTTTAGCCTCACGTTTCAGAAATGCAATTTTTTTTTTAACTATTTTTTTTCACTAAGAAAATAACGAAAACAGAATGTAAGAAATCCACGTTTTTATCAGTCCCGATGTTGGTTTCTGGTGGATGAAAACCTCTCCCGGCCGACGCTCGTGTTTCTCTTGGCAAAATGAGAACAAACTGAGAAAAATTCCAGAATCAAAACAGAAAATAACGATGAGAAGAAGGAGTCGAAGGAGGCCAAAACCAAGACGTCTGCAGTCACTCAGCTCCTTGTGGCTCCGACACTTGGTTGACATCTTAAGAGGGTAAAGTATCTCTCTTCACCTCCCTGAGCCGGCAATTAAGACCCGACAGGAGCAGTGATGGAGCGAGGGCTGCGGATCCTCCGGATTTCAGTAACACCTGATAAATACGGAGGTCATGGGAAACGGCGACCTCCCCGATGATGTCACCAGTCACCAGAAGTTACAACTGTTAGGGCTCGTTCACATCACCGTTAGGGCTTCCGTTCAGTCTTTCCGTTATAACATCGTTATAACGGAAAGAAACGGAATCCCTAGGACGGACATCAAAACGGACACCTTTAAGAGGCATTCCGTTTTGATCCGTCATAATAGAAGCCTATGGCCCTGCATAACGGATCCGTCTGGTTTCCTGTCGACAGGACTTTGTTTTCCGTCCAGCATAACGGCATCCAGACGGATCCGTTATGCAGGGCCATAGGCTTCTATTATGACGGATCAAAACGGAATGCCTCTTAAAGGTGTCCGTTTTGATGTCCGTCCTAGGGATTCCGTTTCTTTCCGTTATAACGATGTTATAACGGAAAGCCTGAACGGAAGCCCTAACGGTGATGTGAATGCACCCTTACCGTTGTCCCTAATTATGTATACTAATAAGTCTGTAACATCTATTCATCTATTTCTGCTGAGAGGTAGTCACAGCCCCGCCCCCTGCTGATGACATCACTGATATAATGACATGTGATCAGACATGAGATCACACACCTTATACTACAGGAATATCTATTACTGCTGACAACCTGCCTGTATATCCTGTCTGAGAGGTAGTCACAGCCCCGCCCCCTGCTGATGACATCACTGATATAATGACATGTGATCAGACATGAGATCACACACCTTATACTACAGGAACATCTATTACTGCTGACAACCTGCCTGTATATCCTGTCTGAGAGGTAGTCACAGCCCCGCCCCCTAGTGATGACATCACTGATATAATGACATGTGATCAGACATGAGATCACACACCTTATACTACAGGAACATCTATTACTGCTGACAACCTGCCTGTATATCATGTATGAGGGGTTGTCACAGCTCCTGATGCTATAGACGGAGGACATTTCATGGTGGGAATGTTGGCTCTGTCTCTGATAAGGTCTGAGTGCTGGACAGACGAGTCTCTTAATCTTCTGAGATAAGCGGTGGCGGCGGGCTTTGCCTTGGTGAGGCCGCTCATCCCAGCTCCATTACCACGGCTATTATCAGTGATGGATTGACACGTCTCCGCTCTATTCATTATCGGCAGTCCTCTATTTCTAGAAGAACCAGGGTCAGAAGGTTCAGGCCACGCGGCTTTCACTTTCACTGAAATCTTCTATGTGGACCTGAGAAATCTGAGTCCATGGGGATAAAAGCTAGATCTCCACCACTGGGACGTCACCACCAGGATGTCTCTACCGGGACGTCACCACTGGGGTGTCTCTACTAGAATGTCACCATTAGGATGTCTCTACTAGAATGTCACCACCAGGCTGTCTCTACTGGGATGTGTCTACTGGGATGTCACCACCCAGCACCTACCAGGCCCCATAGATGACAGGACTGTGGCGGTGTCCATGTGCGGGGGGAGTACGCAGCGTCTCAGTCTCACGTTCCGCAGTTCAGAACAAATAAAAGATGTCAATCATCACCCCCCCCCCCCCAATAATTATTTCCGTAATTAATCTCATTGTCTCTGAATCTTCTTCTGTCTCTGTGTTAATCTCTTTTTTGGATGCGTCCTGTGCACAGCGGCCCCTGGGGTTGGAGACTGATCCCCAGAAGAGGAGCTCCGTCTCCAGCGCGCTCCATTAGACGCCAGATCACAGAGTAATTAGTTTATGTATTAATTACTTTTCCATCTGTGTTCCTGAATGGGAAGTCGACGCAGCAATGGCGAGTAATTAAGGATCATGAAGTGTGCTGGTCCCAGTACAGAACTGCAGCTCGCTACTGGGGAGACTGGAGCTGAGGTCTGAGGGGGGATGGTCCCAAGACACTGGATAGGTTATTAGTGAGACATGTCCACACCCTGCTCCTGGAGCTGCTATGGGGCCCCTGGACAATGGGGCCACTCATCCCCTTTGCCTACGGGTGGAGAGAACCTGCACTCAGTGCAATGTTAGCAATAGGGGGCAATAAGAACAGGGGTACTAAAGGAAGTATAAGGGAGGGGGCAATAAGAACAGGGGTACTGAGGGGAGTATAAGGGAGGGGGCAATAAGTACAGGGGTACTGAGGGGAGTATAAGGGAGGGGGCAATAAGTACAGGGGTACTGAGGGGAGTATAAGGGAGGGGGCAATAAGAACAGGGGTACTAAAGGGAGTATAAGGGAGGGGGCAATAAGAACAGGGGTACTGAGGGGAGTATAAGGGAGGGGGCAATAAGAACAGGGGTACTGAGGGGAGTATAAGGGAGGGGGTAATAATAACAGGGGTACTAAAGGAAGTATAAGGGAGGGGGCAATAAGAACAGGGGTACTGAGGGGAGTATAAGGGAGGGGGTAATAATAACAGGGGTACTAAAGGGAGTATAAGGGAGGGGGTAAAAATAACAGGGGTACTAAAGGAAGTATAAGGGAGGGGGTAATAAGTACAGGGGTACTAAAGGGAGTATAAGGGAGGGGGTAATAAGAACAGGGGTACTGAGGGGAGTATAAGGGAGGGGGCAATAAGTACAGGGGTACTAAAGGGAGTATAAGGGAGGGGGTAATAAGAACAGGGGTACTAAGGGAGTATAAGGGAGGGGGCAATAAGAACAGGGGTACTAAGGAAGTATAGGGAGGGGGCAATAAGTACAGGGGTACTAAAGGAAGTATAAGGGAGGGGGCAATAAGTACAGGGGTACTAAAGGGAGTATAAGGGAGGGGGCAATAAGTACAGGGGTACTAAAGGGAGTATAAGGGAGGGGGAAATAAGAACAGGGGTACTAAAGGAAGTATAAGGGAGGGGGCAATAAGAACAGGGGTACTAAAGGGAGTATAAGGGAGGGGGCAATAAGTACAGGGGTACTAAAGGGAGTATAAGGGAGGGGGCAATAAGAACAGGGGTACTAAAGGGAGTATAAGGGAGGGGGCAATAAGTACAGGGGTACTAAAGGGAGTATAAGGGAGGGGGCAATAAGTACAGGGGTACTAAAGGGAGTATAAGGGAGGGGGAAATAAGAACAGGGGTACTAAAGGGAGTATAAGGGAGGGGGGCAATAAGAACAGGGGTACTAAAGGGAGTATAAGGGAGGGGGCAATAAGTACAGGGGTGCTAAAGGAAGTATAAGGGAGGGGGTAATAAGTACAGGGGTACTAAAGGAAGTATAAGGGAGGGGGTAATAAGTACAGGGGTACTAAAGGGAGTATAAGGGAGGGGGCAATAAGTACAGGGGTACTAAAGGGAGTATAAGGGAGGGGGTAATAATAACAGGGGGTACTAAAGGGAGTATAAGGGAGGGGGCAATAAGAACAGGGGTACTAAAGGAAGTATAAGGGAGGGGGCAATAAGTACAGGGGTACTAAAGGGAGTATAAGGGAGGGGGCAATAAGTACAGGGGTACTAAAGGGAGTATAAGGGAGGGGGCAATAAGTACAGGGGTACTAAAGGGAGTATAAGGGAGGGGGCAATAAGAACAGGGGTACTAAAGGAAGTATAAGGGAGGGGGCAATAAGAACAGGGGTACTAAAGGAAGTATAAGGGAGGGGGCAATAAGTACAGGGGTACTAAAGGGAGTATAAGGGAGGGGGAAATAAGAACAGGGGTACTAAAGGGAGTATAAGGGAGGGGGCAATAAGTACAGGGGTACTAAAGGGAGTATAAGGGAGGGGGCAATAAGTACAGGGGTACTAAAGGGAGTATAAGGGAGGGGGTAATAAGAACAGGGCCCTTGAGGGGAGTATAAGGGAAGGGGTAATAAGAACAGGGCTCCTGAGGGGAGTATAAGGGAAGGGGGCAATACAGATGTTTGGACCTTTGTATGGAGCAGTGATGTCATCTGTATTATATAATATTACATTGTAATAAGCCACTTGTCCTGTGATTTGAGTGGACGGTATAATAATGGACGGGGGGGTATAATAAGCCTTTGGTTTACAGTCTCGTTATATGAGATGCTTCATGAATCCTGGAGCAATCTTTGCCCCTGTCATTCTATTATTGCTCAGCCGGGTTGTTACAATGTATTGTGTTGTTTATAAACAATGTATCTTAGTGATTCGTCGCTGACATTTCAGTGTGCAGTGAGCACATCCGGATGATTCTGAATGGATATTAATTCCATGTGACAGTCGCCGGCGAGGACATTTAGTATGCAGCGTGCTCGCGTTGTAGAGCAATTTTTACAAGTGTGCAGCAACAATGAGCCTCTATTATGTTATTACCGAGGAAGAGATACTTAACGATAATGTGCAGATTGGAGCAGTGGATGCTGGATAAGCGGCTGACATGGTACTGCAATAAAAGCAGGAGGCGGCCTGGCCTAGGAGCCGCCAGGGGGTCAGGAGGAGGAGACGGCGATGGGGGGGGGGGCAATTACTTTGATTGATACTGAGTTAACAAGACATTTACATTGAAAGACTCGCCCACTATTACACTGATAGCATGCAGACACAATGTAACCCGTGGAGTGTCAGGGCAGATAATACTTCCCATCATCTTTTATCATCTTATTTATTATGTTGGTTGCTGTTTTTTTTATGTTTGCATTGCTCCATTAGGGCCCGCCTATGATCATTGGCTCCAGCTCCGAGGCAATGTCTGTTAGCTCCTCAGGTAAACTCCTCCTCCTCCCTCCTCAGGGGTCAGACTGCTGCCCTCTCTCCTTCCTGAAACTTTACACAGCAGTTCTGCCACATTAGGACGTAGTTATTATCAATAACTGTAACTTATCTGCATTGTCTATTGGAGTCTGAGGAATCTGAAGCCCTGGTCCTGTTATATGGTGCCTGATCTGCATTTTATTCCTAGATCCAAAATATTGTGCTGATTAATATATGGGTTTAGCTCGGGTTTACTGGTACAGAGATCCAAATATTCTGCATAGACGTAGCGTTATGGGATAAAATTTGGGTTATCAGCAGCCACCACTATGGGGAGCTCACTGTAGGTAGAATTACTATTAACTTCAAGGGGAAATATATATGTGGTAATCTCCTGAGCTCCCTCTAGTGGTGGCTGTATATATCTGTATGTAGTAAATCTCCTGGAGACTCCCTCTAGTGGTGGGCTGTAATAGATCCTCTATGTAAGTAAATCTCCTGAGCTTCCCTCTAAGTGGTGGCTGTATATTCTGTATGTAGTAATCTCCTGAAGCTCCCTCTAGTAGGTGGTTGTAATATATCTGTTATGTAGTAAATCTCCTGAGCTCCCTCTAGTGGTGGCTGTATATATCTGTATGTAGTAATCTCCTGAGCTCCCTCTAGTGGTGGCTGTATATATCTGTATGTAGTAATCTCCTGAGCTCCCTCTAGTGGTGGCTGTATATATCTGTATGTAGTAATCTCCTGAGCTCCCTCTAGTGGTGGCTGTAATATATCTGTATGTAGTAATCTCCTGAGCTCCCTCTAGTGGTGGCTGTATATATCTGTATGTAGTAATCTCCTGAGCTCCCTCTAGTGGTGGCTGTATATATCTGTATGTAGTAATCTCCTGAGCTCCCTCTAGTGGTGGCTGTATATATCTGTATGTAGTAATCTCCTGAGCTCCCTCTAGTGGTGGCTGTATATATCTGTATGTAGTAATCTCCTGAGCTCCCTCTAGTGGTGGCTGTATATATCTGTATGTAGTAATCTCCTGAGCTCCCTCTAGTGGTGGCTGTATATATCTGTATGTAGTAATCTCCTGAGCTCCCTCTAGTGGTGGCTGTATATATCTGTATGTAGTAATCTCCTGAGCTCCCTCTAGTGGTGGCTGTATATATCTGTATGTAGTAATCTCCTGAGCTCCCTCTAGTGGTGGCTGTATATATCTGTATGTAGTAATCTCCTGAGCTCCCTCTAGTGGTGGCTGTATATATCTGTATGTAGTAATCTCCTGAGCTCCCTCTAGTGGTGGCTGTATATATCTGTATGTAGTAATCTCTCCTGAGCTCCCTCTAGTGGTGGCTGTATATATCTGTATGTAGTAATCTCCTGAGCTCCCTCTAGTGGTGGCTGTATATATCTGTATGTAGTAATCTCCTGAGCTCCCTCTAGTGGTGGCTGTATATATCTGTATGTAGTAATCTCCTGAGCTCCCTCTAGTGGTGGCTGTATATATCTGTATGTAGTAATCTCCTGAGCTCCCTCTAGTGGTGGCTGTATATATCTGTATGTAGTAATCTCCTGAGCTCCCTCTAGTGGTGGCTGTATATATCTGTATGTAGTAATCTCCTGAGCTCCCTCTAGTGGTGGCTGTATATATCTGTATGTAGTAATCTCCTGAGCTCCCTCTAGTGGTGGCTGTATATATCTGTATGTAGTAATCTCCTGAGCTCCCTCTAGTGGTGGCTGTATATATCTGTATGTAGTAATCTCCTGAGCTCCCCTCTAGTGGTGGCTGTATATATCTGTATGTAGTAAATCTCCTGAGCTCCCTCTAGTGGTGGCTGTATATATCTGTATGTAGTAATCTCCTGAGCTCCCTCTAGTGGTGGCTGTATATATCTGTATGTAGTAATCTCCTGAGCTCCCTCTAGTGGTGGCTGTATATATATCTGTATGTAGTAATCTCCTGAGCTCCCTCTAGTGGTGGCTGTATATATCTGTATGTAGTAATCTCCTGAGCTCCCTCTAGTGGTGGCTGTATATATCTGTATGTAGTAATCTCCTGAGCTCCCTCTAGTGGTGGCTGTATATATCTGTATGTAGTAATCTCCTGAGCTCCCTCTAGTGGTGGCTGTATATATCTGTATGTAGTAATCTCCTGAGCTCCCTCTAGTGGTGGCTGTATATATCTGTATGTAGTAATCTCCTGAGCTCCCTCTAGTGGTGGCTGTATATATCTGTATGTAGTAATCTCCTGAGCTCCCTCTAGTGGTGGCTGTATATATCTGTATGTAGTAATCTCCTGAGCTCCTCTAGTGGTGGCTGTATATATCTGTATGTAGTAATCTCCTGAGCTCCCTCTAGTGGTGGCTGTATATATCTGTATGTAGTAATCTCCTGAGCTCCCTCTAGTGGTGGCTGTATATATCTGTATGTAGTAATCTCCTGAGCTCCCTCTAGTGGTGGCTGTATATATCTGTATGTAGTAATCTCCTGAGCTCCCTCTAGTGGTGGCTGTATATATCTGTATGTAGTAATCTCCTGAGCTCCCTCTAGTGGTGGCTGTATATATCTGTATGTAGTAATCTCCTGAGCTCCCTCTAGTGGTGGCTGTATATATCTGTATGTAGTAATCTCCTGAGCTCCCTCTAGTGGTGGCTGTATATATCTGTATGTAGTAATCTCCTGAGCTCCTCTAGTGGTGGCTGTATATATCTGTATGTAGTAATCTCCTGAGCTCCCTCTAGTGGTGGCTGTATATATCTGTATGTAGTAATCTCCTGAGCTCCCTCTAGTGGTGGCTGTATATATCTGTATGTAGTAATCTCCTGAGCTCCCTCTAGTGGTGGCTGTATATATCTGTATGTAGTAATCTCCTGAGCTCCCTCTAGTGGTGGCTGTATATATCTGTATGTAGTAATCTCCTGAGCTCCCTCTAGTGGTGGCTGTATATATCTGTATGTAGTAATCTCCTGAGCTCCCTCTAGTGGTGGCTGTATATATCTGTCTGTAGTAATCTCCTGAGCTCCCTCTAGTGGTGGCTGTATATATCTGTATGTAGTAATCTCCTGAGCTCCCTCTAGTGGTGGCTGTATATATCTGTGAGATGGTGATGATGCATTCTGACAGGAAGCATTGATAATCAGAAATACTAGAAAAGAGTTTGTTTCTGTTCAATTATTCATTCATTTTCAAGACCTCTGCTTGCTTTGAGAATATTCTAACTTACATTACTTTTGATTTTATGCTTTTTACTGCTGAGGGCTTGTTGCATTTTTTTCATATTCCTTTGTACGCTCAGCAACTTTGAATCAAGACTTTTCAAGACTTCAGCTTATAAAAATGTATAAAGGAATGAGTTAAATGACAAATTCCGCTCTGCTGCATCTGTAAATTTAGTGGTGACAGGTTGGAGATGAGTCCACATTATTGAGCTGACAGTCTCTTGGTAAAGTTGTCTCTTTTTAGTGTGAAGTGAGCTCTGCTGACTAATAATCACTTACAGTAGTGTAATAACCTCGCTATAAAGTTTAATATTTGCTGAATATAATTAGAACATCATTACTCATTAATAACAAGCAGCCGCATCGCACAGGTACGGTGAAGAGACTCAGCAGAGGTGAGGTGGAGAGACTCAGCAGTGTTGAGGTGAAGAGACTCAGCAGTGTTGAGGTGAAGAGACTCAGCAGAGGTGAGGTGGAGAGGCACAGCAGAGGTGAGGTGGAGTAGTGCAGCAGAGGTAAGGAGGAGTAGTGCAGTAGAGTAGAGGTGGAGTGTTGCTGTAGAGGTGAGTTGGAGAGGCGCAGCAGAGGTGAGGTGGAGTAGTGCAGTAGAGGTGAGGTGGAGTGGTGCAGCAGAGGTAAGGAGGAATAGTGCAGTAGAGTTAAGGAGGAGTAGTGCAGTAGAGGTGAGGTGGAGTAGTGCTGCAGAGGTAAGGAGGAGTAGTGCAGTAGAGGTAAGGAGGAATAGTGCAGTAGAGGTGAGTTGGAATGGTGCAGCAGAGGTAAGGAGGAGTAGTGCAGTAGAGGTGAGGTGGAGTAGTGCTGCAGAGGTAAGGAGGAGTAGTGCAGTAGAGGTAAGGAGGAGTAGTGCAGTAGAGTTGAGGTGGAGTAGTGCAGCAGAGGTAAGTAGGAGTAGTGCAGCAGAGGTGAGGTGGAGTAGTGCAGTAGAGTTGAGGTAGAGTGTTGCTGTAGAGGTAAGGAGGAGTAGTGCAGCAGAGGTGAGGTGGAGTGGTGTAGTAGAGTTGAGGTGGAGTAGTGCAGCAGAGTTGAGGTGGAGTAGTGCAGCAGAGGTGAGGTGGAGTAGTGCAGCAGAGGTAAGGTGGAGTGGCGCAGCAGAGGTGAGGTGGAGTGGTGTAGTAGAGTTGAGGTGGAGTAGTGCAGCAGAGTTGAGGTGGAGTAGTGCAGCAGAGGTGAGGTGGAGTGGTGTAGTAGAGTTGAGGTGGAGTGGTGCAGCAGAGGTGAGGTGGAGTGGTGCAGCAGAGGTAAGGAGGAATAGTGCAGTAGAGTTAAGGAGGAGTAGTGCAGTAGAGGTGAGGTGGAGTAGTGCTGCAGAGGTAAGGAGGAGTAGTGCAGTAGAGGTGAGGTGGAGTAGTGCTGCAGAGGTAAGGAGGAGTAGTGCAGTAGAGGTAAGGAGGAGTAGTGCAGTAGAGTTGAGGTGGAGTAGTGCAGCAGAGGTAAGTAGGAGTAGTGCAGCAGAGGTGAGGTGGAGTAGTGCAGTAGAGTTGAGGTAGAGTGTTGCTGTAGAGGTAAGGAGGAGTAGTGCAGCAGAGGTGAGGTGGAGTGGTGTAGTAGAGTTGAGGTGGAGTAGTGCAGCAGAGTTGAGGTGGAGTAGTGCAGCAGAGGTGAGGTGGAGTAGTGCAGCAGAGGTAAGGTGGAGTGGCGCAGCAGAGGTGAGGTGGAGTGGTGTAGTAGAGTTGAGGTGGAGTAGTGCAGCAGAGTTGAGGTGGAGTAGTGCAGCAGAGGTGAGGTGGAGTGGTGTAGTAGAGTTGAGGTGGAGTGGTGCAGCAGAGGTGAGGTGGAGTGGTGTAGTAGAGGTGAGGTGGAGTGGTGTAGTAGAGGTGAGGTGGAGTGGCGCAGCAAAGGTGAGGTGGAGTGGTGTAGTAGAGGTGAGGTGGAGTGGTGTAGTAGAGTTGAGGTGGAGTAGTGCAGCAGAGGTGAGGTGGAGTAGTGCAGCAGAGGTAAGGTGGAGTGGTGTAGTAGAGGTGAGGTGGAGTAGTGCAGCAGAGGTGAGGTGGAGTGGTGTAGTAGAGGTGAGGTGGAGTGGCGCAGCAGAGGTGAGGTGGAGTAGTGCAGCAGAGGTGAGGTGGAGTAGTGCAGCAGAGGTGAGGTGAAGTGGTGTAATAGAGTTGAGGTGGAGTGGTGCAGCAGAGGTGAGGTGGAGTGGTGCAGCAGAGGTGAGGTGGAGTGGTGCAGCAGAGGTGAGGTGGAGTGGGTGTAGTAGAGGTGAGGTGGAATGGTGTAGTAGAGGTGAGGTGGAGTGGCGCAGCAGAGGTGAGGTGGAGTGGTGTAGTAGAGGTGAGGTGGAGTGGTGTAGTAGAGGTGAGGTGGAATGGTGTAGTAGAGGTGAGGTGGAGTGGCGCAGCAGAGGTGAGGTGGAGTGGTGCAGCAGAGGTGAGGTGGAGTGGTGTAGTAGAGGTGAGGTGGAGTGGTGTAGTAGAGTTGAGGTGGAGTGGTGTAGTAGAGGTGAGGTGGAGTGGCGCAGCAGAGGTGAGGTGGAGTGGCCGCAGCAGAGGTGAGGTGGAGTGGTGTAGCAGAGGTGAGGTGGAGTGGTGTAGTAGAGGTGAGGTGGAGTGGTGCAGCAGAGGTGAGGTGGAGTGGTGCAGCAGAGGTGAGGTGGAGTGGTGCAGTAGAGGTGAGGTGGAGTGGTGTAGCAGAGGTGAGGTGGAGTGGTGCAGTAGAGGTGAGGTGGAGTGATGCAGCAGAGGTGAGGTGGAGTGGGTGCAGCAGAGGTGAGGTGGAGCTGTGCAGTAGAGGTGAGGTGGAGTGGTGTAGTAGAGGTGAGGTGGAGTGGTGCAGCAGAGGTGAGGTGGAGTGGTGCAGCAGAGGTGAGGTGGAGTGGTGCAGCAGAGGTGAGGTGGAGTGGTGTAGTAGAGGTGAGGTGGAGTGGTGTAGTAGAGGTGAGGTGGAGTGGTGCAGCAGAGGTGAGGTGGAGTGGTGCAGCAGAGGTGAGGTGGAGTGGTGTAGCAGAGGTGAGGTGGAGTGGCGTAGTAGAGTTGAGGTGGAGTGCGCGCAGCAGAGGTGAGGTGGAGTGGTGCAGTAGAGGTGAGGTGGAGTGGTTAGTAGAGGTGAGGTGGAGTGGTGCAGCAGAGGTGAGGTGGAGTGGTGCAGTAGAGGTGAGGTGGAGTGGTGGCAGCAGAGGTGAGGTGGAGTGGTGCAGTAGAGGTGAGGTGGAGTGGTGCAGTAGAGGTGAGGTGGAGTGGTGCAGTAGAGGTGAGGTGGAGTGGTGCAGCAGAGGTGAGGTGGAGTAGTGCAGCAGAGGTGAGGTGGAGTGGTGCAGCAGAGGTGAGGTGGAGTGGTGCAGCAGAGGTGAGGTGGAGTGGTGCAGGCAGAGGTGAGGTGGAGTGGTGCATCAGAGGTGAGGTGGAGTAGTGCAGCAGAGGTGAGGTGTGGAGTGGTGCAGCAGAGGTGAGGTGGAGTAGTGCAGTAGAGGTGAGGTGGAGTGGTGCAGTAGAGGTGAGGTGGAGTGGTGCAGTAGAGGTGAGGTGGAGTGGTGCAGCAGAGGTGAGGTGGAGTAGTGCAGCAGAGGTGAGGTGGAGTGGTGCAGTAGAGGTGAGGTGGAGTGGTGCAGCAGAGGTGAGGTGGAGTGGTGCAGCAGAGGTGAGGTGGAGTGGTGCAGTAGAGGTGAGGTGGATGTGGTGCAGCAGAGGTGAGGTGGAGTGGTGCAGCAGAGGTGAGGTGGAGTGGTGCAGCAGAGGTGAGGTGGAGTAGTGCAGTAGAGGTGAGGTGGAGTGGTGCAGTAGAGGTGAGGTGGAGTGGTGCAGTAGAGGTGAGGTGGAGTGGTGTAGTAGAGGTGAGGTGGAGTGGTGCAGCAGAGGTGAGGTGGAGTGGTGCAGCAGAGGTGAGGTGGAGTGGTGCAGTAGAGGTGAGGTGGAGTGGTGCAGCAGAGGTGAGGTGGAGTGGTGCAGTAGAGGTGAGGTGGAGTGGTGCAGCAGAGGTGAGGTGGAGTGGTGCAGTAGAGGTGAGGTGGAGTGGTGCAGCAGAGGTGAGGTGGAGTAGTGCAGCAGAGGTGAGGTGGAGCTGTGCAGTAGAGGTGAGGTGGAGCAGGCTTCATGGCCATGAAAGTGTTAAGAAATAAGTGCAGGTTCTGCACGGTGTAATTATATCAGCGGGTGATGGAGTCATGAAAGATACGGATTTAGCTCAGATCTGTCATATTCGTCTGTACAATGACACCGCTGTCAGTTTCGAGGCGCTGCGCAGGCAGGATCTGCACCCGGCAGGAAAAGTGCACATTTAGGAAGATTTTATTCAGCTTTTTCTAAATTAACAATCAAATTGAAAAAGACAAATTTCCAGCACAGAAGAGAAATGATGAAGAGGAGGTCACAGGGATCGTGGATGAGAAATCCCGGAAAAGAGCCGACGACCTGCAGCTGGGAGAAATCCACGGAAGAGAAGGCCCCCAACCCCAGGGGGAGGAGAGGGTTCAGCACGTCAGCAGACTCCGGCTACGTTAAAATATATGGGTTTTGGTTTCAGGTTCCGTTTTGATTACACATCAGATGCGTCCGTTCTGTTATGTGAAATTGAAACGGAACAAACGGCATCCACCAATAAATACATTAAAAGTCAATGGGTGACGGATCCAGTTCTTTACAATCCTATACAACGGATACGTCATCATTGACTTACATTGTTTTTAGTGAGGATTCCAGTCTGCTCCATTTCAATGACCGTATACAAAACCGCAGCTTGCAGCGTTAACAAAACGGAACGCTGCCGGAACGAAGGGCATCCTGATGCATCCTGAACGGATCTCTTTTCATTCACAATGCATGAGGACTGAAAGGAACCATTTTGACCTGGTTTTGCGATCCTTTGCAGGAATGTGAAAGTAACCAAAAGAGATGTCTGTCATCTGCCTGTCTGTATGTCTGTATGTCTATCTGCCTGCCTGTATGTCTGTATGCCTGTCTGTATGCCTGCCTGTATGTCTGTCTGCCTGCTTGTATGTCTGTCTGCCTGCCTGTCTGTCTGTCTGCCTGCCTGTCTGTCTGCCTGCCTGCCTGTATGTATGTCTGTCTGCCTGCATGTCTGCCTGCTTGTATGTCTGTCTGCCTGCCTGTCTGTCTGCCTGTATGTCTGTCTGCCTGTCTGTCTGTATGCCTGTATGCCTGCCTGCCTGTATGTCTGTCTGCCTGCTTGTATGTCTGTCTGCCTGCCTGCCTGTCTACCTGCCTGTATGTCTGTCTACCTGCCTGTATGTCTGTGTGTCTGCCTGCCTGTATGTCTGTCTGTATGTCTGCCTGCCTGTATGTCTGTCTGCCTGCCTGTATGTCTGTCTGCCTGCTTGTATGTCTGTCTGCCTGCCTGTCTGTCTACCTGCCTGTATGTCTGTCTGCCTGTCTGTCTGCCTGTATGTCTGTCTGTCTGCCTGTATGTCTGTCTGCCTGCTTGTATGTCTGCCTGCTTGTATGTCTGTCTGCCTGTATGTCTGTCTGCCTGTATGTCTGTCTGCCTGTCTGTATGCCTGTATGTCTGTCTGCCTGCTTGTATGTCTGTCTGCCTGCCTGCCTGTCTGTCTACCTGCCTGTATGTCTGTCTGTCTGCCTGCCTGTATGTCTGTATGTCTGTCTGTATGTCTGCCTGCCTGTCTGTCTGTCTACCTGCCTGTATGTCTGTCTGTCTGTCTGCCTGTATGTCTGTCTGCCTGCCTGTATGTCTGTCTGCCTGCCTGCCTGTCTACCTGCCTGTATGTCTGTCTGCCTGTTTGTATGTCTGCCTGCCTGTCTACCTGCCTGCCTGTCTGTCTGTCTGCCTGCCTGCCTGTCTGTCTGTCTGCCTGCCTGTATGTCTGTCTGCCTGCCTGCCTGTATGTCTGTATGCCTGCCTGTCATACTATCTGTCATGGAGGTTCAGTGGTTAGCACTGTCGTCTTTAGTCCTGGGATCCTGGGTTCACATCCTACCACGGGTGTCACTAGGATGGAGTCTGTATGTTCTCCCCATGTTCCTGTAGGTTTTCCACTCTCTAAATATACACTGTCTCCCTATGAAGGTGCTGGGGAGGAGCGTCTATGCGGCAGCCCCTGCTCCTCAGTAGTCCCTACAGTAGTCCTTGCCCTTTGAGTCCCTTGTGTGAGACGCACATTACCAATGTCTCTCGTTGTCTTCTCGGGTTAGAATGAAGCTGCTTCTGTTTTCTCTTCTTCTCCTCTGAGATCAAAGCTCCCTAATCCTGTGCCCCCCTGGACTCTGACCCCATAATCCTTGCTGTGACCCCCGGGCAGCTGTACCAGGGGGCAGACACCTATGGCAGGATGTACTGTGCCCATATGACTGTCTGATGACAGATCTATCGCCGTCATAGACACCTGCGCCATGTCAGCGAGTGAAAGTGAGCGGCCAGCCGGAACCGCACCTCATTTAGAACTTCTTAAATCCCTCGCTGGGAATTCTATTAATTAACGATCTCATTAAAAGTGTCATGTGATTGGGCGGCTGGAATAATATTGGAGAGGACAAGCCAGCGGCCATTGATGAAGCTGGTTACATGATCTGCCTCCAGCAGGTACGGCTCAGTCCCCTCTGCAGCTCAGAGGCTGAAATCTCCTTTTTGGCAATCATTACGTACACATCATTCAAGATGGCCGATGAGTGGACCATGTATGGCAACGACAAGCAGCCTCCCCCTCTATGTGCCACTGGCTTGTGTCATCCTCTGAAGAGTAGTCTTCCTCTCTATGTGCAGTGGCTTGGTTTGGGATGGTCCCCAATGCTATGCTAAATCCCCCCCACCCCCTGAACACCATCCAGGTGTCACCATGGGTTACTACTCTCCTGAAGGGATGATACGGCATGGTGCACACTAATGACAAATAAGTCCAGAGAGTCAGGGTCTGCAGTAAACCAATAAGCTCCTTTACTGGAGGAATTCAGGTGCAAAACAATACAGGCAGTGCACTGAGCTGGTTTCTCCAATCTACCCCCGGCAGAAGAAGGTTCTGCACTGAGGAATGGTCTAAGCTAATCTGTCCCTCTCTTTCTTAGAAAGCTGATACCCTGGTAGAAGCCTGGTAACCCAGGGTCCACGGCTCAATCATCTGGCTGGCTCCCTGGTCACAGGGCTGGTAACCAAGGGTGTGAGGCTGGTATCCCTGTCTCAGCATCTTCTTTTGGTCACAGTTTGGCAGAGCCTCTCCTACTAAACACTGGTCCTGTCTGCAGACCTCTAGGGGCTCTGTCTGCTCTTCTTATATACAGTTTCTAACTGAACTAGAACCTTCTGGTGGGAGGGGAGGAGAGTAGAAGCTCAGCCTAAGAAACAATGTTGCAGTTTACAGCTGCCATAAACTTGAATTGGCCTCAAGTCAATGGGAATGACTAAGCGTAAACAAATGTCTGACAGAGCTAAACCAGATGGTCAAAAGTTCACTGTGTCTGGTTTTCCCTCCAAAACACAGCTCTGCATAGTCTCTTATGACAGTTGTAGAAAATTACCAGCTCTTTGGTGCTCAGGCTGAAATTTCCCAAAGTCTCTTAATCTGAACAGGCCGTGCATTAACTCTTTTCACAATTCAGTGCAAATACAGTGTAATAACAGCGCAAAAAAACAGGATATATGCTATAAAATGCAGTTCAACGGTATAATACAATAAGTTTGTAGTCAGTTGATTGCTTTGTGTAGCAGCGATAAGAGCAAATGTCCAAAAACATCCAGACTCCAAAGTACTCTTGATCCAGGGCACTATGGCACATAGTAACCCTCCTCTCCATGCTGCACTGGCTGTATTATCTGCTGCACAGTAATCTTCCCCTCCATTCTGCACTGGCTTGTATTATCTGCTGCACAGTAATCTTCTCCTCCATGATGCACTGGCTTGTATTATCTGCTGCACAGTAGTCTTCTCCTCCATGATGCACTGGCTGTATTATCTGCTGCACAGTAGTCTTCTCCTCCATGATGCACTGGCTTGTATTATCTGCTGCACAGTAGTCTTCTCCTCCATGATGCACTGGCTTGTATTATCTGCTGCACAGTAGTCTTCTCCTCCATTCTGCACTGGCTGTATTATCTGCTGCACAGTAGTCTTCCTCTCCATGCTGCACTGGCTTGTATTATCTGCTGCACAGTAATCTTCTCCTCCATTCTGCACTGGCTTGTATTATCTGCTGCACAGTAGTCTCCTCCATGCTGCATTGACTTGTATTATCTGCTGCACAGTAATCTTCCCCTCCATTCTGCACTGGCTGTATTATCTGCTGCCACAGTAGTCTTCCCCTCCATGCTGCACTGGCTTGTATTATCTGCTGCACAGTAGTCTTCCCCTCCATTCTGCACTGGCTGTATTATCTGCTGCACAGTAGTCTTCTCCTCCATTCTGCACTGGCTGTATTATCTGCTGCACAGTAATCTTCTCCTCCATTCTGCACTGGCTTGTATTATCTGCTGCACAGTAGTCTCCTCCATGCTGCATTGACTTGTATTATCTGCTGCACAGTAATCTTCCCCTCCATTCTGCACTGGCTTGTATTATCTGCTGCACAGTAGTCTTCCCCTCCATTCTGCACTGGCTTGTATTATCTGCTGCACAGTAGTCTTCCCCTCCATGCTGCACTGGCTTGTATTATCTGCTGCACAGTAGTCTTCCCCTCCATGCTGCACTGGCTTGTATTATCTGCTGCACAGTAGTCTTCCCCTCCATTCTGCACTGGCTGTATTATCTGCTGCACAGTAGTCTTCTCCTCCATTCTGCACTGGCTGTATTATCTGCTGCACAGTAGTCTTCTCCTCCATTCTGCACTGGCTGTATTATCTGCTGCACAGTAATCTTCCCCTCCATTCTGCACTGGCTTGTATTATCTGCTGCACAGTAGTCTTCTCCTCCATTCTGCACTGGCTGTATTATCTGCTGCACAGTTGTCTTCTCCTCCATTCTGCACTGGCTTGTATTATCTGCTGCACAGTAGTCTTCCCCTCCATGCTGCACTGGCTTGTATTATCTGCTGCACAGTAATCTTCCTCTCCATTCTGCACTGGCTGTATTATCTGCTGCACAGTAGTCTTCCCCTCCATGCTGCACTGGCTTGTATTATCTGCTGCACAGTAGTCTTCCCCTCCATTCTGCACTGGCTGTATTATCTGCTGCACAGTAGTCTTCTCCTCCATTCTGCACTGGCTTGTATTATCTGCTGCACAGTAGTCTTCCCCTCCATGCTGCACTGGCTTGTATATTCTGTTGCACAGTAGTCTTCCCCTCCATTCTGCACTGGCTTGTATTATCTGCTGCACAGTAGTCTTCTCCTCCATGATGTACTGGCTTGTATTATCTGCTGCACAGTAGTCTTCCCCTCCATTCTGCACTGGCTTGTATTATCTGCTGCACAGTAGTCTTCCCCTCCATTCTGCACTGGCTTGTATTATCTGCTGCACAGTAATCTTCCCCTCCATGATGCACTGGCTTGTATATTCTGTTGCACAGTAGTCTTCTCCTCCATGCTGCACTGGCTGTATTATCTGCTGCACAGTAGTCTTCTCCTCCATGCTGCACTGGCTTGTATTATCTGCTGCACAGTAGTCTTCTCCTCCATGATGCACTGGCTTGTATTATCTGCTGCACAGTTGTCTTCCCCTCCATGCGGCACTGGCTTGTATTATCTGCTGCACAGTAGTCTTCCCCTCCATGCTGCACTGGCTTGTATTATCTGCTGCACAGTAGTCTTCCCCTCCATGCGGCACTGGCTGTATTATCTGCTGCACAGTAGTCTTCCCCTCCATGCTGCACTGGCTTGTATTATCTGCTGCACAGTAGTCTTCTCCTCCATGATGCACTGGCTTGTATTATCTGCTGCCACAGTAGTCTTCCCCTCCATGCTGCACTGGCTTGTATTATCTGCTGCACAGTAGTCTTCCCCTCCATGCTGCACTGGCTTGTATTATCTGCTGCACAGTAGTCTTCCTCTCCATTCTGCACTGGCTGTATTATCTGCTGCACAGTAATCTTCCCCTCCATTCTGCACTGGCTGTATTATCTGCTGCACAGTAGTCTTCTCCTCCATGCTGCACTGGCTGTATTATCTGCTGCACAGTAGTCTTCTCCTCCATTCTGCACTGGCTTGTATTATCTGCTGCACAGTAGTCTTCTCCTCCATGATGCACTGGCTTGTATTATCTGCTGCACAGTAGTCTTCTCCTCCATGATGCACTGGCTGTATTATCTGCTGCACAGTAGTCTTCTCCTCCATGATGCACTGGCTTGTATTATCTGCTGCACAGTAGTCTTCTCCTCCATGATGCACTGGCTGTATTATCTGCTGCACAGTAGTCTTCCCCTCCATTCTGCACTGGCTGTATTATCTGCTGCACAGTAGTCTTCCTCTCCATTCTGCACTGGCTGTATTATCTGCTGCACAGTAGTCTTCCTCTCCATGCTGCACTGGCTTGTATTATCTGCTGCACAGTAATCTTCCTCTCCATTCTGCACTGGCTTGTATTATCTGTTGCACAGTAGTCTCCTCCTCCATTCTGCACTGGCTGTATTATCTGCTGCACAGTAATCTTCCTCTCCATTCTGCACTGGCTTGTATTATCTGTTGCACAGTAGTCTCCTCCTCCATTCTGCACTGGCTGTATTATCTGCTGCACAGTAATCTTCCTCTCCATTCTGCACTGGCTTGTATTATCTGTTGCACAGTAGTCTCCTCCTCCATTCTGCACTGGCTGTATTATCTGCTGCACAGTAATCTTCCTCTCCATTCTGCACTGGCTGTATTATCTGCTGCACAGTAGTCTTCCCCTCCATGCTGCATTGACTTGTATTATCTGCTGCACAGTAATCTTCCCCTCCATTCTGCACTGGCTCTATTATCTGCTGCACAGTAGTCTCCTCCATGCTGCATTGACTTGTATTATCTGCTGCACAGTAATCTTCCCCTCCATTCTGCACTGGCTGTATTATCTGCTGCACAGTAGTCTTCCCCTCCATTCTGCACTGGCTGTATTATCTGCTGCACAGTAGTCTTCCCCTCTATGCTGCACTGGCTTGTATTATCTGCTGCACAGTAGTCTTCCCCTCCATTCTGCACTGGCTGTATTATCTGCTGCACAGTAATCTTCCCCTCCATTCTGCACTGGCTGTATTATCTGCTGCACAGTAGTCTTCCCCTCCATTCTGCACTGGCTTGTATTATCTGCTGCACAGTAGTCTTCCCCTCCATTCTGCACTGGCTGTATTATCTGCTGCACAGTAATCTTCCCCCTCCATTCTGCACTGGCTGTATTATCTGCTGCACAGTAGTCTTCTCCTCCATTCTGCACTGGCTTGTATTATCTGCTGCACAGTAGTCTTCCCCTCCATGCTGCACTGGCTTGTATTATCTGCTGCACAGTAGTCTTCCCCTCCATGATGCACTGGCTTGTATATTCTGTTGCACAGTAGTCTTCCCCTCCATTCTGCACTGGCTTGTATTATCTGCTGCACAGTAGTCTTCTCCTCCATGATGCACTGGCTTGTATATTCTGCTGCGCAGTAGTCTTCTCCTCCATGATGCACTGGCTTGTATTATCTGCTGCACAGTAGTCTTCCCCTCCATTCTGCACTGGCTTGTATTATCTGCTGCACAGTAGTCTTCCCCTCCATGATGCACTGGCTTGTATTATCTGCTGCACAGTAGTCTTCTCCTCCATGATGCACTGGCTTGTATTATCTGCTGCACAGTTGTCTTCCCCTCCATGCGGCACTGGCTTGTATTATCTGCTGCACAGTAGTCTTCCCCTCCATGCTGCACTGGCTTGTATTATCTGCTGCACAGTAGTCTTCCCCTCCATGCTGCACTAGCTTGTATTATCTGCTGCACAGTAGTCTTCCCCTCCATGCTGCACTGGCTTGTATTATCTGCTGCACAGTAGTCTTCTCCTCCATGATGCACTGGCTTGTATTATCTGCTGCACAGTAATCTTCCTCTCCATTCTGCACTGGCTGTATTATCTGCTGCACAGTAATCTTCTCCTCCATTCTGCACTGGCTTGTATTATCTGCTGCACAGTAGTCTTCTCCTCCATGCTGCACTGGCTGTATTATCTGCTGCACAGTAGTCTTCTCCTCCATTCTGCACTGGCTGTATTATCTGCTGCACAGTAGTCTTCTCCTCCATGATGCACTGGCTTGTATTATCTGCTGCACAGTAATCTTCCCCTCCATTCTGCACTGGCTGTATTATCTGCTGCACAGTAATCTTCCCCTCCATTCTGCACTGGCTTGTATATTCTGCTGCACAGTAGTCTTCCCCTCCATGATGCACTGGCTTGTATATTCTGCTGCACAGTAGTCTTCCCTCCATGCTGCACTGGCTTGTATATTCTGCTGCACAGTAGTCTTCTCCTCCATGATGCACTGGCTTGTATTATCTGCTGCACAGTAGTCTTCCCCTCCATGCTGCACTGGCTTGTATATTCTGCTGCACAGTAGTCTTCTCCTCCATGATGCACTGGCTTGTATATTCTGCTGCACAGTAGTCTTCCCCTCCATGCTGCACTGGCTTGTATATTCTGCTGCACAGTAGTCTTCCCCTCCATGATGCACTGGCTTGTATATTCTGCTGCACAGTAGTCTTCTCCTCCATGCTGCACTGGCTGTATTATCTGCTGCACAGTAGTCTTCTCCTCCATTCTGCACTGGCTGTATTATCTGCTGCACAGTAGTCTTCTCCTCCATTCTGCACTGGCTTGTATTATCTGCTGCACAGTAGTCTTCTCCTCCATGCTGCACTGGCTGTATTATCTGCTGCACAGTAATCTTCTCCTCCATTCTGCACTGGCTGTATTATCTGCTGCACAGTAGTCTTCCCCTCCATTCTGCACTGGCTGTATTATCTGCTGCCACAGTAGTCTTCTCCTCCATGATGCACTGGCTTGTATTATCTGCTGCACAGTAGTCTTCCCCTCCATTCTGCACTGGCTGTATTATCTGCTGCACAGTAGTCTTCCCCTCCATTCTGCACTGGCTGTATTATCTGCTGCACAGTAGTCTTTTCCTCCATGATGCACTGGCTTGTATTATCTGCTGCACAGTAGTCTTCTCCTCCATGATGCACTGGCTTGTATTATCTGCTGCACAGTAGTCTTCTCCTCCATGATGCACTGGCTTGTATTATCTGCTGCACAGTAGTCTTCCCCTCTATGTTGCACTGGCTGTATTATCTGCTGCACAGTAGTCTTCCCCTCCATGCTTAACACTTTTTTACTGCTCACTATAGTACATGGATATAACTTATAACTAGAGTGCAGGTGCACTGCCCCTTTAATATCTAGACTGTGTATGAGCACGTCTCTTCCCACCAATGCTCCATGGCGTGAGATTTTATGCAAAATGCTATAAACCATTTCTGAGGGGGTTTATTACTTAATCTTGTATTCAACCACTGACCTGACCCTATAAAGCTGCAGAGACGCACGTGTTCAGAGCGGCAGGTGTTACTCCACCACATCGTCCCCGACGCCTTCAGGTGCTCAGCGCCTGCTTTACTCATCATCCTCCGTCTGCTCGGTCGTGTCCTTCCCATTAACTTCAGGCCACAGGATCATAAAGGAAGGAGCGATTGGAAATGTTAAACCTGTACGGTTACTCTTCCCCCCTTTAAAGACGCTGCCCCCCCCACCCACCAGGACATTCCTGGACTTTTATTGGATAGCCCCCTGGAGGGAGACTGACGAGATCTGCAGACGTTCTCATCCCAATCCAGCATATATAAGCATTACGTGGACACATAGATGAGAATCGAGTCCTCGCCGTCCTCCGGAATGCGATATATAGAGGCTTTATATGGAGAGTGTCATGGAGATGTCCAGACCAGCAGAGTATCTCAGCACATCTAGTTTATGATAAATCTGGTGCATCTATGTAGTTCTCTTACGTTCTTTCAGATTTACACCAGAAATTTTGAAGTAATTTGGTGTAAAAAGTTGCATTTTAGGGCATGCCTCCTAGTTGAGCATGTAGAGAAACACAAAATGTGACTATTAGTCCCAAAATGTCACAACACAAAGTCAATAGTCAATCAGGAGATAAAACTGGATGACATCACAACCTAAAACTTGATGACATCACAAGGGAAACTGATGACATCACAAGGGAAAGCTAGATGACTTTACACAAGTAAACTGGAGATTAGTGACACAATATCTGTCTCATTTGTCCACCTCTAGTAATGGATCTAATATTTGGACTCCAGCCTGATACATTGTAGCCTGAACTCCAGACTGATACATTGTAGCCTGAACTCCAGACTGATACATTGTAGCTTGGATTCTAGACTGATACATTGTAGCTTGGATTCTAGACTGATACATTGTAGCCTGAACTCCAGACTGATACATTGTAGCTTGGATTCCAGACTGATACATTGTAGCCTGAACTCAGACTGATACATTGTAGCTTGGATTCCACTCATACATTGTAGCCTGGACTCCAGACTGATACATTGTAGCCTGGACTCCAGACTGATACATTGTAGCCTGAACTCCAGACTGATACATTGTAGCTTGGATTCTAGACTGATACAATGTAGCCTGGACTCCAGACTGATACATTGTAGCCTGGACTCCAGACTGATACATTGTAGCCTGGACTCCAGACTGATACATTGTAGCCTGGACTCCAGACTGATACATTGTAGCCTGGACTCCAGACTGATATATTGCAGCAAACAACTGGTACAAGATGAGAAAGAAATGTAGCTGCTCTATTAAAACCTCAGAGGATTACTTGAATGGATACATGGTAACAAATCTTCAGATGTGAGAAGTATTAGGTCAGGTCAGCCTCTAGAGATCAGACCAGAACCTTGAAGATGAGAGGAGCAGCGAAGTGGAAGAAGGAAGAGTCTCAGCTCTGGAGGAGCCGAGATCTGGGAAGAGCCTGCAGTGTGACCGGGGATGCACAACTCATCCTCATGTTACAGCGAAGACGAGGAGAATGTTTGTTTCATATCTGCTCCGGCCAGAAAAACCGACGACCAGATGGATGCGAGTCTGCGAGCCAATTTCATGCTATAAATCCGGCGAAAAAACAAAACCTCAGAACTCAAAGCGGAATGTCAAAAGAAATAGACGGGTAAAAGAAGACATCTGTGAAATGTGGCGAGACCACAAGGACAGGGCGAGATCACTCCACAAGCACACACAGGGATCCTCGGCTCACCCCGGAGCCTGGGGAGACTGGCCGCATCCACTGAGTGTAAGCTCATGGGACAAGATCAGCTCCAGCATCATAATCTCAGAGTAGGAGAATGCTACCATGGAGCATCAGAAATGTAACTGTAGGGTACGGCCACACGGCGCGGTCGGGTCGCAGTCATGCAGCAGTTAGGGAACGCCCGCGGCTGAGCGGATATTTTCTCTTGCCTTTAGGGGGCGTTTGTTTTGTCTGTGATGGTTTACGGACTGTTATTTGAAGTGTTGTGAATATTTGTGGTTCTTTAGCGTTCTGATTGACTTCAAATAGTGAACCTGGTAAAATATGTTATTATATAGCGCAAACAGCTCCTCAACGGTATACAGTATACATATATATATAGCAGCCGGACATGTTTTACATGTGGTTGACCGAACGTACACCAGGTGCAGTCATAGCAACGTTAAAGGTTCCGGGTCTGTCTCCGAAACCTGTTTTTCCATTGACTTCTTTTGGGAAATGGGATGCTGCAGTTCCTGACCGCGTCACGACTGCTCTGTGTGGTCGTACCCTAACACTGAATCTAACAGTGTGACTGTAAGAATGTAACTGTAAAAATTGAATAAAGACAATGTAGCAAAGTAACTGCAACAATGTAACAGTGTAACTCGAAGGCCAATGTCACATGCGCTTATTCAGTCCGAGTGACAGCAGGATTTCTCAGACTGAACGCTGCTCCTGTGACACAAACTCACAGCATTATGATGATTTATAATGCAGTGTGTTCCTGCCCGACTGCGGCTGTACTGAGAGCATTATATACAGTTCAGTGCAGGAGCACACAGCATTATAAATCATTATAGTGCTGTGAGTTCACATCACAGGGAATCCTGCTGTCACACGGGGCGTATTTCACGGACTGTGTTTGCTTGTGTACTCGTGGCCTAAAAAAGTGCACCAAGGTCACAATGTTACAGTAAAAATGAAACAATGTAACAATGTATATGTAAACATGTAGCTGCAACGAAAACACTACACCAATGTGACAGCAACAATGTAACAAAGTAACAGCACCCATGTAACAATGTAGATACAGAATAACAACATCAATGTAACTGAGCCATAAAGAAGTAACAATGTATCTGCAGTAATGGGTTACTTCTTGTGATATAACCTTGTGCAGACGTCTCTCATATGGAGTCCTCTCATCTTCTCCTCCTACATGGGTACCAGATGCGGGGCGACTACCACTAATGCTGCCATTATGGCGCCCATCCAGCTTTCCAGACTCCCTGAATGGCAGGTAGATCTTCACTGATGGATCTGCATCTTCTTCTGTGTAACCTACGGTTCAGGTATTTTATTCATGAAGCAGAAAGCTCAGGATGAACAAGGCCCTGAATCTCTGCATTGCTGCGGAGCAGAGGATTGTGGGAGTGACTATAATAGGATTCCATGATATGAAATAGCCGCGTGCCGCCGCGCTCCTCATGTCGGCATCCATTTATCCCGTGACATGTTCCTTTCCTCGCTATAACTGAATCACGTCAGATCTCCGTTCCTAGATTTTATTGATAGAGACCCGCGAGGCGGAGGTTCCCGCCATCCCCCGTCTGATGTGACAGTGGATCTCGCTCTGATGAGGTTTGATCGTTCACATGCCGCAGTAATACCGGCAGCAGACGCTTCCATTCCATTTATCTGCGCCTGTTCTACGTTTCTCTGATAATTGCTGTGACAAGAACTGGCAGAACGTCGTGTCCCCTGCGCCCGCTGCAGCGACACCTCCCACCCCGCCAGTGACGGACGGGGTGCAGAATTGTGATGGTTACAGACTGGACTGCGCTCCGATCCTACGGGAAAAACAAGACATTTCACATTTCTGGGATTTTTTTTTAATGTTTCAGTTCGTTACCATTTTCAAGATCTCTGCTTGCTGTCAGTGAACAGGAGTGTACTTCCTTGCAGTGAGACACTAAAAGCTGTTGTGGCGTTATACTACTCACAGCTGAGGGTTTGTTACAATTGTAACCAGTCTAAACAATTCTATGTAAACACAAATCTCTCCAGTGCTGAAAGCTTGTTACAATGTATCAGTCTAAGGCTTCAATCACACGACCGTATTTCGTTTCCGTGTCCGCTCCGTTTTTTTTTGCGGACCGTATGCGGAACCATTCATTTCAATGGGTCTGCAAAAAAAAACGGAAGGTACTCCGTGTGCATTCTGTTTCCGTATGTCCGTATTTCTGTTCCGCAAAAAATATAGAACATGTCCTTTTCTTCTCCGTTTTGCTGGCAAGGATAGGCATTGCTACATTGGATCCGCAAAAAAACAGAAACACAGATGCCATACCGAAAGTCATCCGTTTCTTTTTGCGGATCCGCAATTTGCAGACCGCAAAACACATACGGACATGTGAATGAAGCCTAAGGTCTGGATTGTTCCCATCACAGACCAGACTGAGTACATAGTAGCAAATCCTCAGCTGTGTGGTCATCATGCACTAACAGCCATGTGTGTTTTTGGGGGATTTAGCGTGTCTCACATGCATTTTGCACCATTTTTGCAGCCAATCATTGAAGTGCGCCCCTTTTTTTGTGCCCCATCGCCTGCGATACGCTGCAGTCTTCCTCTTGTACTAATGACCCTTCATGATTCCTCCTGTTTCTGGCTCATGGACAACAGAAACATCATGGAGTCAGTGGCTGAAAATATCTGCGCTCTCCCATCGCGTCCGCCGTACGCCGAACAGAACTGCCATTCATAGAAGGATGAGTAGAAGAGCGAGACGATGGAAGAGAAATATTGTTGTAAGTGGAACGCTGGAGGTCACATGACTGTTTATACATGGGGGCGATGGATTCCGACTACCCAGAAGTGATGACTGACAACTGCATGGGAACAAGAGTCGTGTTCAGTGCGAGGAACAACATGAGAAGGGATGGTAAATCGTGTGGAACCCCTCGAGCAGAGGCCGCCACCGATAGACGGGGATGTTATTACAGGCTGCGGCCTCCTATCAGCACCCGCGAAGCATCAGGCGTCACTCCCGCGGCTGCAGAACGAAGGAGGAATAGGAGTATTTCATAAATCACAGGCACACAGTGTGCGCAATTATATCCACCAATATACACCAAAACATAAAGCTAGGAGGCACGAGGTGCAAACAGAAGAAAGTGGAAAATAATGTACAAACAAAGGAGAAAAGTATCACCAGCAAGAGAGGGGTTAATTAGGAGCAGATAACAAGAAAAGAGGGACAGAGGAAAAGGAGAGCAGAAGAGTGCGCCAATTACCCCATTACGTGATTAGTGTCTGACGCACTGAGGGCAACCATAATACCGCAGTCACTGTGGGGAGGCTGGATGAAGGGACACTGCACAGTACCACTTCTCCTGTCCTGTATACTGGGTGTAATCCTCAGTATCTGCTCTTATTCTGTATATATATATACACTGCACAGTACCACTTCTCCTGTCCTGTATACTGGGTGTAATCCTCAGTTTCTGCTCTTATTCTGTATATATATATATATACTGCACAGTACCACTTCTCCTGTCCTGTATACTGGATGTAATCCTCAGTATCTGCTCGTTAATTCTGTATATATACACACTGCACAGTACCACTTCTCCTGTCCTGTATACTGGGTGTAATCCTCAGTATCTGCTCTTATTCTATATATATATACACTGCACAGTACCACTCTCCTGTCCTGTATACTGGGTGTAATCCTCAGTATCTGCTCTTATTCTGTATATATAACACTGCACAGTACCACTTCTCCTGTCCTGTATACTGGGTGTAATCCTCAGTATCTGCTCTTATTCTGTATATATATATACACTGCACAGTACCACTTCTCCTGTCCTGTATACCGGGTGTAATCCTCAGTATCTGCTCTTATTCTGTATATATATTATACACTGCACAGTACCACTTCTCCTGTCCTGTATACTGGGTGTAATCCTCAGTATCTGCTCTTATTCTGTATATTATATATACACTGCACAGTACCACTTCTCCTGTCCTGTATACTGGGTGTAATCCTCAGTATCTGCTCTTATTCTGTATATATATACACTGCACAGTACCACTTCTCCTGTCCTGTATACTGGGTGTAATCCTCAGTATCTGCTCTTATTCTGTATATATATAGCACTGCACAGTACCACTTCTCCTGTCCTGTATAGCTGGGTGTTAATCCTCAGTAATCTGCTTCTTATTCTGTATATATATACACTGCACAGTACCACTTCTCCCTGTCCTGTTACTGGGGTGTACATCCTCAAGTATCTGCTCTTATTCTGTATATATTATTACACTGCACAGTACCACTTCTCCTGTTCCTGTTATACTGGGTGTAATCCTCAGTATCTGCTCTTATTCTGTAATTATATATATATAACACTGGCACAGTACCACTTCCCTGTCCTGTTATACTGGGTGTAATCCTCAGTATCTGCTCCTTAATTCTGTATATATATATCCCCCCACATGCACAGTACCCACTTCTCCTGTCCTGTATACTGGGTTGTAATCCTCAGTAATTCTGGTATTATATATATATATATACATACACAGTACCACTGATCCCTGTATTGGTGTATCCTCATATCTGCTTCTTATTCTATAATATAGCCTGCACAGTACCACTTCTCCTGTCCTGTATACTGGGTGTAATCCTAGTATCTGCTCTTATTCTGTAATATGATAGATCTGCAGTACCTTATTCCTGTATACTGGGTGTATATCCTCAGTATCTGCTCACTGCACACGCACATACCACTTCTCCTGTCTGTATGACTGTGTATCCAGTATCTCTCTTATTACTGTATATTTATACACTCAGTATCCTGCTCTCCCAGTATCCTGTTCTCTGTAGTATATATCGTACATATACTTCCACTGGCTTTGTCTGTACATTCCTGTCTGTATACTGGGTGTAATCTCAGTATCTGCTCTTTCTGTATTATATATATACTAGTATATTCACTGTCCTGTATACCTGGTCAACATCCTCTGTCTGTATCTGCTCTTTTTTGTAGTATGCCTGTATACCTGTCTGTATGCTCAGTATCTCTGCACTTCTATTCTGTATAGTATTTGTTATCTGTGGTTAATCTTGCATGTACCCCTGTTAGTGACAGTACCTCTCCTGTTCTGTATACTGTGGTGTAATCCTCAGTATCTCTCTTATTCTGTATCTATATATATATATATACACTGCACAGTACCACTTCTCTGTCCTGTTATATAATCCTAGTTATACTGCTCTCTATTCATGTATATACATTACAGTTCTCCACTCTCTGCTGTCCTGTATAACTCGGGTGTTAATCCTCAGTATCTTTATTCTGTTAATATATATACATCTATACATATATTTAACTGTATACTGGTGTATTCCTCTGCTTTCTTTTCTGTTATTAATATCCTGTATACTGGGTGTACTCCTTCCCTAGTATACCTGGGTGATCATGGTCTGTCCTTAGTATATACTGTATATGTAATCCTCAGTAATCTTCTCTATTCTGTATACTTATATCTGTATATATATACACTGCAGAGTACCACATCTCCTGTCCTGTATACTGGTGTAATCCTCAGTATCTGCTCTTATTCTGTATATATATACACTGCACAGTAGCCACTTCTTCTGTCGCTGTATACTGATGTAATCTCAAGTATCTTTCTCTTATTCTGTATATATTACATCTGCAGAGTACCACTTCTCCTGTCCTGTATACTTGGGGTTGTAATCCTCAGTATCTGCTCTTATTCTGGTATATATATACACTGCACCAGATGACCACTTCCTTCCGTGTCCTGTATCACCTGGTATGTAATCCTCAGTATCTGCTCTTATTCTTATATATAGTATAATACACTGCACAGTACCCACTTCTTCCTGTCCTGTATACTGGGTGTAACTCAGTATCTGCTCTTATCCATATTATATATATACATCTGCACAGACCACTTCTCCTGTCCTGTATACTGGGTGTAATCCTTCAAGTATCTGCTCTTATTCTGTATAGTATATATATAACACTGCACCAGTACCACTTTCCATGTTCCTGTTACTGGGTGTATCCTCAGTATCTGCTGCTTATTCTGTATATATATACAGCTGCACGGCAGTACCACTATCTGCCTACTCCTGTATACTGGGTGTGATCCTCAAGTATCTGCTCTTATTCTGTATATATATATATACTATATACACACATGCACGGAGTACCACTTCTCTGCCCTGTATACTGGGCTAATCCTCAGTAACTCTGCCTCCTTATTCTGCTATATATATACACTGCACAGTACCACTTCTCCGCTCCTGTTATACCTAGGGTGTAAATCCTCAGTATCTGCTCTTATTCTGTATATATATACACTGCACAGTACCACTTCTCCTGTCCTGTATACTGGGTGTAATCCTTAGTATCTGCTCTTATTCTGTATATATATACACTGCACAGTATCACTTCTCCAGTCCTGTATACTGGGTGTAATCCTCAGTATCTGCTCTTATTCTGTATATATATACACTCACCGGCCACTTTATTAGGTCCACCATGCTAGTAACGGGTTGGACCCCCTTTTGCCTTCAGAACTGCCTCAATTCTTCGTGGCATAGATTCAACAAGGTGCTGGAAGCATTCCTCAGAGATTTTGGTCCATATTGACATGATGGCATCACACAGTTGCCGCAGATTTGTCGGCTGCACATCCATGATGCGAATCTCCCGTTCCACCACATCCCAAAGATGCTCTATTGGATTGAGATCTGGTGACTGTGGAGGCCATTTGAGTACAGTGAACTCATTGTCATGTTCAAGAAACCAGTCTGAGATGATTCCAGCTTTATGACATGGCGCATTATCCTGCTGAAAGTAGCCATCAGATGTTGGGTACATTGTGGTCATAAAGGGATGGACATGGTCAGCAACAATACTCAGGTAGGCTGTGGCGTTGCAACGATGCTCAATTGGTACCAAGGGGCCCAAAAGAGTGCCAAGAAAATATTCCCCACACCATGACACCACCACCACCAGCTTGAACCGTTGATACAAGGCAGGATGGATCCATGCTTTCATGTTGTTGACGCCAAATTCTGACCCTACCATCCGAATGTCGCAGCAGAAATCGAGACTCATCAGACCAGGCAACGTTTTTCCAATCTTCTACTGTCCAATTTCGATGAGCTTGTGCAAATTGTAGCCTCAGTTTCCTGTTCTTAGCTGAAAGGAGTGGCACCCGGAGTGGTCTTCTGCTGCTGTAGCCCATCTGCCTCAAAGTTCGACGTACTGTGCGTTCAGAGATGCTCTTCTGCCTACCTTGGTTGTAACGGGTGGCAATTTGAGTCACTGTTGCCTTTCTATCAGCTGGAACCAGTCTGCCCATTCTCCTCTGACCTCTGGCATCAACAAGGCATTTCCGCCCACAGAACTGCCGCTCACTGGATGTTTTTTCTTTTTCGGACCATTCTCTGTAAACCCTAGAGATGGTTGTGCGTGAAAATCCCAGTAGATCAGCAGTTTCTGAAATACTCAGACCAGCCCTTCTGGCACCAACAACCATGCCACGTTCAAAGGCACTCAAATCACCTTTCTTCCCCATACTGATGCTCGGTTTGAACTGCAGGAGATTGTCTTGACCATGTCTACATGCCTAAATGCACTGAGTTGCCGCCATGTGATTGGCTGATTAGAAATTAAGTGTTAACAAGCAGTTGGACAGGTGTACCTAATAAAGTGGCCGGTGAGTGTATATACACTGCACAGTACCACTTCTCCTGTCCTGTATACTGGGTGTATCCTCAGTATCTGCTCTTATTCTATATATATATACACTGCACAGTACCAGCTTCTCCTGTCCTGTATACTGGGTGTAATCCTCAGTATCTGCTCTTATTCTGTATATATATATATATACACTGCACAGTACCACTTCTCCTGTCCTGTATACTGGGTGTAATCCATAGTATCTGCTCTTATTCTGTATATATATATATATATATATATACACTGCACAGTACCACTTCTCCTGTCCTGTATACTGGGTGTAATCCTCAGTATCTGCTCTTATTCTGTATATATATACACTGCACAGTACCACTTCTCCTCTCCTGTATACTGGGTGTAATCCTCAGTATCTGGCTCTTATTCTGTATTATATATATATATACACTGCACAGTACCACTTCTTCTGCCCTGTATACTGGGTTTAATCCTCAGTATCTGCTCTTATTCTGTATATATATACACTGCACAGTACCACTTCTCCTCTCCTGTATACTGGGTGTAATCCTCAGTATCTGCTCTTATTCTGTATATATACACACTGCACAGTACCACTTCTCCTGTCCTGTATACTGGGTGTAATCCTGCAGTATCTGCTCTTATTCTGTATATATATATACACTGCCACAGTACCACTTCTCCTGTCCTGTATACTGGGTGTAATCCTCAGTATCTGCTCTTATTCTGTATATTATATATATACACTGCACAGTACCTACTTCTTCTGTCCTGTGTACTGGGTGTAATCCTCAGTATCTGCTCTTATTCTGTATATATATATATACACTGCACAGTACCACTTCTCCTGTCCTGTATACTGGGTGTAATCCTCAGTATCTGCTCTTATTCTGTATATATATATATACACTGCACAGTACCACTTCTCCTGTCCTGTATACTGGGTGTAATCCTCAGTATCTGCTCTTATTCTGTTATATATATATATACACTGCACAGTACCACTTCTCCTGTCCTGTATACTGGGTGTAATCCTCAGTATCTGCTCTTATTCTGTATATATATATACATACACTGCACAGTACCACTTCTCCTGTCCTGTATACTGGGTGTAATCCTCAGTATCTGCTCTTATTCTGTATATATATATATATATACACTGCACAGTACCACTTCTCCTGTCCTGTATACTGGGTGTAATCCTCAGTATCTGCTCTTATTCTGTATATATATATATATATACACTGCACAGTACCACTTCTCCTGTCCTGTATACTGGGTGTAATCCTCAGTATCTGCTCTTATTCTATATATGTATATATATACACTGCACAGTACCACTTCTCCTGTCCTGTATACTGGGTGTAATCCTCAGTATCTGCTCTTATTCTGTATATATATATATATATATATATACACTGCACAGTACCACTTCTCCTGTCCTGTATACTGGGTGTAATCCTCAGTATCTGCTCTTATTCTGTATATATATATATACACTGCACAGTACCACTTCTCCTGTCCTGTATACTGGGTGTAATCCTCAGTATCTGCTCTATATATATATATATACACTGCACAGTACCACTTCTCCTGTCCTGTATATACTGGGTGTAATCCTCAGTATCTGCTCTTATTCTGTATATATATATATACACTGCACAGTACCACTTCTCCTGTCCTGTATACTGGGTGTAATCCTCAGTATCTGCTCTTATTCTGTATATATATATACACTGCACAGTACCACTTCTCCTGTCCTGTATACTGGGTGTAATCCTCAGTATCTGCTCTTATTCTGTATATATATATATACACTGCACAGTACCACTTCTCCTGTCCTGTATACTGGGTGTAATCCTCAGTATCTGCTCTTATTCTGTATATATATATATACACTGCACAGTACCACTTCTCCTGTCCTGTATACTGGGTGTAATCCTCAGTATCTGCTCTTATTCTGTATATATATACACTGCACAGTACCACTTCTCCTGTCCTGTATACTGGGTGTAATCCTCAGTATCTGCTCTTATTCTGTATATATATATACACTGCACAGTACCACTTCTCCTGTCCTGTGTACTGGATGTAATCCTCAGTATCTGCTCTTATTCTGTATATATATACATATATACACTGCACAGTACCACTTCTCCTGTCCTGTGTACTGGATGTAATCCTCAGTATCTGCTCTTATTCTGTATATATATATATACTGCACAGTACCACTTCTCCTGTCCTGTATACTGGGTGTAATCCTCAGTATCTGCTCTTATTCTGTATATATATATACATATATACACTGCACAGTACCACTTCTCACCGTGCTTTGAGGACATCAGGTTGACTCTGTATAAGTAGACACTTCTTCTGTGATGTGACACTGTTATTTGGAGGGTTCTACTCCTGACCATTCACACATTCGCCGCTCCGCTCTCGTCCGATCTCTGCACCTTTTATGTGACATGTATAAGACTTTCTCGGAAATATAAACATATAAATAGATGCAGCCGGATTTACAATGTGACGCTGGATCGGCGGCGCACTGCGCTGCCATTTCCCGATTACAGTAAGCTCATTTTTTGCTGTGGGGGCAAAGTCTTTATAAAGGACGATTCTAAATCTCATCAATAAACATCTGCATTATAATCTCCGGGAAATCCTATTATTAGCTGGAGGGAACATGGAATCTTCATACAGAAGGCTCGGGGGAGGGGGATTAACAAGTGGAATCCAAGAGAAGCATCGGATCATTGTGAATGGACGGGAGGGAAGTGCAACGGGGAATCGGACTCCTAGGACATCACAAAATATTATACTGAACACCCTTCCCCCCAACACACACACAGTGACTCCATCAGCAGAACAGTGAGTGCAGCTCTGGAGTATAATACAGGATGTAACTCAGGATCAGTACAGGATAAGTAATGTATGTACACAGTGACTGCACCAGCAGAATAGTGAGTGCAGCTCTTGAGTATAATACAGGATGTAACTCAGGATCAGTACAGGATAAGTAATGTATGTACACAGTGACTGCACCAGCAGAATAGTGAGTGCAGCTCTGGAGTATAATACAGGATGTAACTGAGGATCAGTACAGGATAAGTAATGTATGTACACAGTGACTGCACCAGCAGAATAGTGAGTGCAGCTCTGGAGTATAATACAAGATGTAACTGAGGGATCAGTACAGGATAAGTAATGTATGTACACAGTGACTGCACCAGCAGAATAGTGAGTGCAGCTCTGGAGTATAATACAGGATGTAACTCAGGATCAGTACAGGATAAGGTAATGTATGTTACACAGTGACTGCACCAGCAGAATAGTGAGTGCAGCTCTGGAGTATAATACAGGATGTAACTCAGGTCAGTACAGGATAAGTAATGTATGTACACAGTGACTGCACCAGCAGAATAGTGAGTGCAGCTCTGGAGTATAATACAGGATGTTAACTCAGGATCAGTACAGGATAAGTAATGTATGTGCACAGTGACTGCACCAGCAGAATAGTGAGTGCAGCTCTGGAGTATAATACAGGATGTAACTCAGGGTCAGTACAGGATAAGTAATGTATGTACACAGTGACTGCACCAGCAGAATAGTGAGTGCAGCTCTGGAGTATAATACAGGATGTAACTCAGGATCAGTACAGGATAAGTAATGTATGTACACAGTGACTGCACCAGCAGAATAGTGAGTGCAGCTCTGGAGTATAATACAGGATGTAACTCAGGATCAGTACAGGATAAGTAATGTGGTGTACACAGTTGACTGCACTAGCAGAATAGTGAGTGCAGCTCTGGAGTATAATACAGGATGTAACTCAGGATCAGTACAGGATAAGTAATGTATGTACACAGTGACTGCACCAGCAGAATAGTGAGTACAGCTCTGGAGTATAATACAGGATGTAACTCACTGTGGGTGGTACGGGTGGTCTGCCATGTGTTTTAGTGTATATGTGTATATTTCTGTATATTTGTATATAGTTTGTATATGTGTTTATTTATTTATATAGTGATGTATATTTTCTTATGTGAGCTTTGGGTGTAGTGTCAGGTTGGGTGGTGGGTAATTGGGAGGAGGGTTTCATGGGACTTTGGGGACTTTTGGACTTTTTCGGGTAAAAGAGAAAATCCTGGGCTGGTTCATGGACGTCTGTTATCATGTGCTGGGGGCATGGGATGCGGGACCAGCTCAGGGCCCAAAAAAAAAAAAATATATAAAATATGAAAAAAAAAATAAAAATAATAATAATAAAAAAAATGTTTTGTTTGGAGTATTGGTATGTGGGATTTTTGTAAGTTTGTTTGTTTTATATTTGCTGTGTTTAGGAAAATTGCAACCGGATCAGGAAGGTTAGTGCATTGTTATTAATATTGTTATTTAAATTGTAAATACTGTATATATTGTATATAGAGGGTGTTCTGTGGGGGGCGAGTGTAGGGCTGGACCGGTGTTATCTGAGGTGCATTATATCCTGTATATTTGGTTTGTGTTTGGTGTCATATTTTGGTGTGATTTCTGTATTTATTTATTTGTAATGTTTTTAAAATTTTAATAAAAGAAATACAGGATGTAACTCAGGATCAGTACAGGATAAGTAATGTATGTACACAGTGACTGCACCAGCAGAATAGTGAGTGCAGCTCTGGAGTATAATACAGGATGTAACTCAGGATTAGTACAGGATAAGTAATGTATGTACACAGTGACTGCACCAGCAGGATAGTGCGTGCAGCTCTGGAGTATAATACAAGATGTAACTCAGGATCAGTACAGGATAAGTAATGTATGTACACAGTGACTGCACCAGCAGAATAGTGAGTGCAGCTCTGGAGTATAATACAGGATGTAACTCAGGATTAGTACAGGAGAAGTAATGTATGTACACAGTGACTGCACCAGCAGAATAGTGAGTGCAGCTCTGGAGTATAATACAGGATGTAACTCAGGATCAGTACAGGATAAGTAATGTATGTACACAGTGACTGCACCAGCAGAATAGTGAGTGCAGCTCTGGAGTATAATACAGGATGTAACTCAGGATCAGTACAAGATAAGTAATGTATGTACAGTGACTGCACCAGCAGAATAGTGAGTGCAGCTCTGGAGTATAATACAGGATCAGCACAGGAGAAGCAGCTTGCAGTGACTGTACTCAGGGTCTTATGTGTACACCTATAATAAAGCTCAGAAGATCTGGAATATATATTTGCTGCCTCGTATGTAAGGATTCCTGATGAGATTCCCCCCCCTACTTTTTTTCTCCATTTTTCTTGTTTTTAGGCTGCATTTTGAGAGTTTCTCTTTCTGGAGTTAATTGCGGATGAAAGTCTCTTATGTAACTCCAGGAATATTGATGGGTTACCCAGAATGCAGCCCTCACCCCTCTCTTCTCAGTCATGTCAAGCTCAAGCAGCTCAGCAAAGTAGGTCAGTGAGACATTAGAGTGTTTTTCCAGCGTATTTTTAGGATTTCTGCTCTGCCCTCACATTAAACCTCTTCAGCGCGATGTACTCTGAGATATATATACATAACCCGGGGATCGGGGAGGATCTATTGGCTAAACGGCGACAAGTACAAATGGCTGTTATATACTGGACCACCGGGCCTAATGTCCACTGAAAGCACCAAGGACCAGGAGGAATCTTATATATTGGGGGGATCCTGGGGAGAAGGAACAGGGAAAAACATGGAAGGGGAAAGGAAGGAATGAAAGAAAGCAGAGCAGGTAGGAAAAGAACAAATGGGGAGATAGAGAAAGAAGAGAGGAAGAGAAGGAAGTGATGAGGAAGGAGAGGATGGAAAGGAAGGACAGGGGAAGTTAAAGGAAATGAAGGAATGGGAAGGAAGGAATGGGAAGGAAGGAAGGATAGGTTTCATGGAAATAATGGAAATGGAAGGAGAGAAGAGTAGAAGAGCAAAGGAAAAGACGAAGAGAAGCAGGAAAGAAAACTATAAAGAAGGAGAGCATGGAAGAGAAGGAAATAATAAAGAGAATAAATCCATCCGGTGTCACTGATACTACTATTACAACTACTAATAAATCCATCTAGTGTAACTGACAGTAAATTATAATGGTACTGATACTACTATTACTACTACTAATAAATCCATACGGTATCACTGATACTACTATTACTAGAGATGAGCGAGCACTAAAATGCTCGGGTGCTCGTTATTCGAGTCGAACTTTTCACGTTGCTCGGGTGCTCGTTTCGAATAACGAACCCCATTGAAGTCAATGGGAGACTCGAGCATTTTTGCAGGGGACCAAGGCTCTGCCTAGGGAAGGCTGGGTGAAAACCTGGAAACCTCAGAAAATGATGGAAACACCACGGAAATGGACAGGAAACAGCAGGGGCAGCATGTATGGATACCTCTGAGGCTGCCTAATCCCACCATTACCCCAAATTCTCCTACTGGAGCATGTGTGGTATCGATTCTTCTCAGTTTAATACCGTATACGTCCCCTATCTTGGGACCCTATATTTCATGGATTTTTCGAACACGTAAATGGAAAAAGAGCTTGCTCTGGCCAGGGGAGTCTCTTTCCTACTGCAGCTAAGAAGACGTGTCCATGCTCTGCCTATCACAGGTCAGGAGCCAATTAAAAGAAGAAACAAAAAAAACATCAGTACAATATCTAATACGTCCCCTATCCGGGTAAATTGTTTGGAGAGAAGGCCTGTAGGTGGGGGGCAGGCTGGGGCAAGGAGGTTGAGCTGGAAGAGCCAGAGGAGTGCCCCCTGGGCTAGCGTGTGTGGTGGTGACAACAGCCGGATGGATTTGGAAAAACTTTAGCATCAACCTGTACGGTATGTATTCTTCTCAGTTTAATACCGTATATGGCACCTATCCGGAAAAATAGTTTGGAGAGAGAGAAAGAGAGGAAAAAGACGTGCAGTATGGAGCAATTACACGGAAACTATTAGATTGCAACCCAGACAAATGAGAGAAAGAGAGGAAAATGACGTATTTTTAAAAGTGACGTTCAGTATAGATCAAGTGTGGTATGTCTTCTATGTATACAACTCAGTTTAATACCGTATATGGCAGCTATCCGGAAAAATAGTTTGGAGAGAGAGAAAGAGAGGAAAAAGACGTAAATTGTTTGGAGAGAGGGCCTGTAGGTGGGGGGGAAGGAGGTTTCGCTGGAAGAGCCAGAGGAGTGCCCCCTGAGCTAGCGTGTGTGGTGGTGACAACAGCCGGATGGAGTTAGAATGACGACGCAGGACCCCAACTTAAAAATTTAGCATCAACCGGTACAATTGTCAATTATGAGCTCGATCAAGTGTGGCATGACTTTTAGATGGAGATTGCATGTGGTCACGTACTCCCTGGAACCCCATAGTCACCCCTTCCCTGATGTGCTACCCCAGAACATTCTCTGCCCCAATTCGCAAGACCTTTTGCAGTCTCCGTGTGCTGACAGTGGGGATTTACCAGTGTTGTCTGAGGAGGTGGTGGACAATGGCGAGACACAGGTGTCGGGGGGTGAGGTAGTTGTATGGGAAGCAAGTTACAGAGGGGACTCCTTGGGGGGGGAATTTCTCATGATGGGACAGATTCAACTTGGGTGGATCAGGCACAGGAACAGATGAATTTTTTTTTTGTGTTTATTTAACTTTTATTTAGCAAAAATAACCACAGAGATATTTATTCGTTCTCTTCTCTGCGCAGTCTGGCGTTGGGGTTCGTCACTTTGATGGCGAGCTGTGCCGCTCTCTCCACAATGGTCTTTCAGTTCTTTGAGGAGACTTTGTCGGCGATTTCTGCACAGAAGGACTTGTTGCTCATCAACAGAACCTCGAGCTCCTTGACATTGTGGACAAGGAATTTGCGGAACCCTGTGGGCAGCATGTGTTTGGTCTTCTAGTTGCTACCGTATCCAATGTTGGGCAATATAGATACGCAGCTAATATTATTTTTCACACCTATCCCAAAAAGAAATTTACGCAGTTTGCGCAAATAAAACTGGAAACTGGAACTGGAGAGAGGGCCTGTAGGTGGACCTCCGGAAAAATTGTGGTAAAAGAGTGCCAGTTGGACCTCTGAAAAATGGCGTTTTTTGGTCAGCGTTAGGCAAAGATGACATGGAGGAGGAGGAGGAGTAGAGAAGAGGAGTAGAGAAGAGGAATCGGATATATAAGTAATGTTAATCTTTAGCTGCTTTCCCCCGGAGGAGATTTGAATTCCGGTGAAATCCAGGCTTTGTTCATTTTAATAAGCGTCAGCCTGTCAGCGCTGTCAGTTGACAGGCGTGTACACTTATCGGTGATGACGCCACCAGCTGCACTGAATACCCGCTCTGACAGCACGCTAGCGGCAGGGCAGGCCAGCACCTCCAAGGCGTACAGCGCCAGTTCAGGCCACGTGTCCAGCTTTGAAACCCAGTAGTTGTATGGAGCAGAGTGATCGCTACGGACGTTGGTATGGTCAGCTAGGTACTCCCTCACCATCTTTCTGTACAGCTCCCCCCTACTCTGCCTAGACTGGGGACAGGTGACAGTGTCTTGCTGGGGTGACATAAAACTGGCAAAGGCCTTGGAGAGCGTTCCCCTGCCAGTGCTGGACAAGCTGCCTTCTCGGCTCCTCTCCCCCGCTACTTGGCCCACAGAACCATGTCCTCTGCCGCTAGCGGCGTCAGATGGGAAGAATTGTTTCAGCTTGTGCACCAGGGCCTGTTGATATCTATTCACTCTCATACTCCTTTCCTCTGCAGGGATGAGAGTGGAAAGGTTCTGCTTGTACCGTGGGTCCAGGAGAGTGAACACCCAGTAATCGGTGTTTGAAAAAATTCTTCTAACGCGAGGGTCACGGGATAGGCAGCCTAACATGAAGTCTGCCATGTGCGCCAGAGTCCCAACACGTAAGAATTCCCTCTCCTCACTGGCCTGAACCTCCATTTCCTCCTCCTCCTCCTCCTCCAAGTCCTCCTCTTCAGCCCATACACGCTCAAGAGTTAAGGACTGAGCACTGGTACCCTCTACTGTCTCGCCGACATTCTCCTCCTCTTCCTCCTCATCCTCATCCCCCTCCTCCGATATGCGCTGAGAAACAGACCGGAGGGTGCTCTGGCTATCAAGCGACGTATCTTCCTCCACCGTCTCTTGTGACAAGCGCAAAGCATCCGACTTCATGCTGAGCAGTGAGTTTTTCAACAGGCAAAGCAGCGGGATGGTGAGGCTGATAATGGCGGCATCGCCGCTAACCATCTGTGTTGACTCCTCAAAGTTGCTCAACACCTGGCAGATATCAGACATCCACGTCCACTCCTCATTGTAGACTTGAGGAATCTGAGAGACCTGACTACCAGTTCTGGTGGAAGATGACATCTGGCAGTCTACAATCGCTCTGCGCTGCTGGTAAACTCTGGATAACATGTTTAATGTTGAATTCCATCTCGTGGGCACGTCGCACAACAGTCGGTGAGCGGGCAGTTGTAGGCGGCGCTGCGCTGCCCTGAGAGTGGCAGCATCTGTGGTCGACTTGCGGAAATGCGCACAGATGCGGCACACCTTGGTGAACAAATCAGACAGATTGGGGTATGTCTTGAGGAACCGCTGAACTATGAGATTGAACACGTGGGCCAGGCATGGCACATGTGTCAGTCTGCCGAGTTGCAGAGCCGCCACCAGGTTACACCCGTTGTCACACACAACCATGCCTGGCTTGAGGTTCAGCGGTGCCAGCCACAGATCTGTCTGCACCGTGATGCCCTGTAACAGCTCTTGGGCGGTGTGCCTTTTGTCACCTAAGCTCAGCAGTTTGAGCACCGCCTGCTGGCGCTTACCCACGGCACTGCTGCTGCGCCTAGAGCTACCGACTAAAGGCGCTGTGCCGACGGATGGTAATTCGGAGGAGGAGGTGGAGGAGGAGGAGGAGGAGGCATAGTACGTCTGAGAGACCGTGACCGAGGTAGGCCCCGCAATCCTCGGTGTGGGCAGCACATGAGCGGCCCCAGGGTCATTCTCGGTCCCAGCCTCCACCAAGTTAACCCAATGTGCCGTCAGTGAGATATAGTGTTCCTGCCCGGCAGCACTTGTCCACGTGTCCGTGGTTAGGTGGACCTTCTCAGAAACAGCGTTGGTCAGGGCGGGGATGATGTTCTGTGACACGTGCTGGTGTAGGGCTGGGACGGCACATCAGGAAAAATAGTGGCGGCTGGGGACGGAATACCGAGGGGCAGCCACTGCCATGAGATTGCGAAAGGCCTCGGTCTCTACCAGCCTTTAGGGCAGCATCTCCAGGCTAAGCAATTTGGAGATGTGGACGTTGAGGGCTTGGGCATGTGGGTGGGTGGAACTGTATTTCCTCTTGCGCTCCAGCGTCTGCTGTAAAGACAGCTGAACGCTGCGCTGGGACACATTGGTGGACGCTGTGGAGGATCGTGGAGGCGAAGGTGTGGTTTTCCGGCGGGAGGCGCTCGTGCCGGGGTCCTGGTCAGGGGGTTGACTAGCAGAGGCAGCGAGTGACACAGGGGAAGGAGCAGTGGTGTGACCTGCAGGAGGTGGTGAACGGCCTTGGTTCCATTGAGTGGGGTGTTTAGCACTCATATGCCTGCGCATGCTGGTGGTGGTTAGGCTAGTAGTGGTGGCACCCCTGCTGATCCTGGTGTGGCACAGGTTGCACACCACAGTCCGTCGGTCATCCTCACTTTCTTTAAAGAACCTCCAGACTTGCGAACATCTAGGCCTCGCCACGGGAGCTTTACTACGTGAAACAGTTGCTGCTGATGCACCAGCTCTGGCCCTGCTTCTCCCTCTGGCCACACCACTGCCTCTTACAACCTGTTCTGGTGCAGCACTCGCCTCCGCCTCAGAAGCACTGTCTTCACTCGGCATATCAACCCAGCTTGGGTCAGTCACCTCGTCATCCTCCGATTCCTCAGTCTGCTCCCTCCTCGGAATTCCTCCCCTAACAACAACTTCACCACTGTCTGACAACCGTGTCTCCTCATCGTCTGACACCTCTTTACAAACTTCTTCCACTAACTCAACATTGTCATCATCATCACCCACAGACTGCAACAGTTGGAAAACTTGGGCATCGGGAACGAGGTCAGCAGCAACCTGAGAAGTGGTTTGTGACTCTGGGAAGGGTCCAGAAAACAGTTCCTCAGAGTATGCCGGATCGCATTCCAAATTTTCCTGGGAGGGGGCAGAATGGGGGGAAGGAGGTTGAGGTGGAGGAGCCAGAGGAGTGCTCCCTTGGGTAACGTGGGTGGAGTGCGTGGAAGACTGACTGGTGGACAAATTACTTGAAGCATTGTCCGCAATCCACGACATCAGCTGTTCACACTGTTGTGGTTTCAACAGTCCTCTACCACGTGTCCCTGTAAGTTGAGACATGAAGCTAGGGAGTGTAGCTCTGCGGCGTTCCCCTGCTCCCTCATCAGCAGGTACTGTCTCACCCTGCCCAGGACCACGGCCTCTGCCCCCTGCAGTAAGTGAATACCCACGCCCTTGTCCTCGACCCTTAGCCCTGGGGTTCAACATTTTCTGTATATAAGTGTATTATATAAAAAATAAAAAATAAATGGGCCTGGTGTACTGAAACCCACAAACTTGTTCAGTCTGGTTGAATTAAGTGACGTACAGAAAGTGTCACCTGGACAGATTATACGGATTGGAGTGAGTGTGCTGAACTGTGACACACAGAAAGGTTACACGCAGCTGTGTGCAATGGATTTGTATCACTGAGATAGAACATTAAAAAAAAAACAGGGTTATATATGGCGATAGCTGCACTACTAGTGCCAGCCAGCCAAGCCAGGAGACAAAAAAAAATGTCTTCTAGGCCTTAGAAGGGCTGTTGGGTTCTTTGTGGGTGATTCCTGCCTAACAGAGAACTAAATGCAGGCCCTAACACTGTCCCTGAAAGGCAGCAGCTCTATCCCTAACGACATCCAGACGGCATCTGAGCCGAGCACCGCGGCCAGTCACTAGTATATTCCAGGGTCACCTGATCAGGCCAGCCAACCCCTGCTATCGACATGTAAGGGCCCCACGTGATACTGGGTGTACCGCAGAGTCTCCTGGCTTGTGATTGGCTGAGTTTTTAGGCACCAAAAATGCACGATGCGGAAGTTGCCATTTCCTCGAGCATGGCGAGATACTCATCCGAGCAGCGAGCAGTTACGAGTACCCTAATGCTCGAACAAGCACCAAGCTCGGGACGAGTATGCTCGCTCATCTCTAACTATTACTACTACTAATAAATCCATCCGATATCACTGATACTACTATTACTACTAATAATAAATCCAACCGATATCACTGATACTACTATTACTACTACTAATAAATCCATCCGATATCACTGATACTACTATTACTACTAATAATAAATCCATCCGATATCACTGATACTACTATTACTACTAATAATAAATCCATCCGGTATCACTGATACTACTATTACTACTACTAATAAATCCATCCGGTATGACGGGGCGCAGTTTTTACGTTCTTCGCCCTCCTCCTCGTGCACTGACACCTGTTTCCTGTGTTTCCCGCGTCTTTGGGGGTCAGACAGATCGGGCGGCAGAGATAAGAGTCGGTTTATTAGAGCGCGCTGAATTCCTGTCATTAGGAGAAGCTTATTTCAGGAGGGAGCAATGAATGGAAGCTGCAATTAATGTCATTTCCATCCAGACGAGGCTTGTGGAGTAATTACCTGGAGCAAGGTTTAGTGATTAGCTCCTCTGTCAGATAATTCTTACATAAGCCCCTCATTTCCATGTACGCTCCCACCCTGCAGTGCGGCTGCCGCTAATTACCCCAAAGCTGCTGTCATCTAGGAGGCCTCGTGCCTTCCTGCCCCGGGGCAGAGAGGAGACACGGCGCAGGCAGGTGGGGGGTGTTCTCAAGTCCTGCACTGCAGGGGGCTGTTTAATTATTTATTTTATGCACTTATATAGTGTCGCTATATTCTGCAACGCTTTATAGACATTAGCATCACACTGTTCCCAGGAGCTCACAATCTAAGGTCCCTATCAGAATGTCTGGATTGTGGGAGGAAACCGGAGAACCCGGACCTTTTGCATTTTTACTTCACTCAGTTTTTGAAAAGTGGGTGTGGCTTAAGTTAAATTTATCAACTGCGATTTAAAACCCAAACATTTCCGCAATCTCTTCACTAAGGCCTCATACACACGAACGTATTTTCTTTCCTTGTCCGTTCCGTTTTTTTTTTTGCGGACCATATACTGAACCATTTATTTCAATGGGTCAGCAAAAAAACAGAAGTTATTCTGTTTCTGTATGTCTGTATTTCGGTTTCGCAAAAAAATATAACATGTCCTATTATTTTCTGCATTACGAACAAGGATAGGACTGTTCTATTAGGGGCCAGCTGCACACGGACGTCGTCCAGTCATCTATACATTAAACCTAATCACTGGATGATGAACAATTCTAAATCTCTAATATTTTTCTTGTTTCAATTCTTCCTCATTTTAAAGATCTATGCTTGCTGTCAGTGAATGGCATCCTTGTTGTTTGCTTTAAGAGGCTGATAATCTGTACAGAGGCCTGGACCTGGTGTGGTCACTATTCCCAGGCTGAGATCCAGCTCCGAGTATGAGGTCAGTACTGGTCGGTGGTTGTTCTTTTCTTCTGAATCTGATTCACCTGTTTCAGTGAGAAGACGTTCACTCGGATCTATCAGGTCATTCTGAGGATCCTCCTGGAGGATTATATTGGACGTGATCTTCCCTCAGCCGCTGCTTCTACAGTGCCTGCATCTTCTGGAGAAGTCAGGATCATAGAATCTAGAAGATCACAGGATCCATGGAATCTACAAGATCTAGGGACATATAGAATCCAAAGATCACAATTTCTGCAGAATCTACAAGATCACAGAATCCATGAAATCCACAAGATGAAGGGACATCCAAAGAGAGTCCACAGAATCTACAAACTCTCAGGATCCGTGGATTATTTATTTCTTTAATGCACTTGTATAGCAGTATTATATTCCGCAGCACTTTACAGACTTTGCATCCACAAGATCACAGGATCTACAGAATCCACAAGATCACAGGATCCACTAAATCTTTCCATTGTTCTCTGGATTATTATCCTGACAGGATCCCGCAGTCTATTCTATCCAGCAAAAGAAATTAGCAGGGCTCCTTGGACTGTGTCTCCTAATTGCAGTGAGCGCCTCTTCCATGTCTGAACACTGGTGTTGAATAGTGAAATGTAACCCAATGGAAAGCCGAGCAGCAGCAGCACAGTGTGAACCCGGCCTTACTTTAGTAAGTAGATCTTAATCATTATATAATGGACTTCAGATTTACTATTGTGTCTGAGACAAACACCTGTCTACAAAGTGGTGAGAACTGGCGCATCCAGGGTTCCTGCACTTTTTTCTGATATTCTCAATAAGGGGGTGGGGCTTAGTGGGAAGAGGCTGGGCTTTGATAAAAAGGGGCGGGGTCTGGGATCAGCCAGTTTGCTTCAAAAGTGTGCCACAATTCTGGTGTAAACCAAGCAATAATTGTACAGACTCTGAGAAGTCTGTCCCTGCATCGGATTCATCCTCCAGACCGCCGCACTAGGCCTACGCCATCTTTACGATTAGTGAATCTGGGGCTTTGTGTTTCACTTCCTCATCACTTTCAAGATCTCTGCTTGTTGTCAGTGGGCGGGATCATTCCGGAGTCCATCCAGAGGCTGAAGCCAGACATAGTATTTATAATTGCTGAGTGTTTGATACAATTGTGTCCAGCCTGGAAAATCCAGAATTCCAGACTGATACATTGTAACAAACCATCAGGACAAAAGAAAGGTGTGCAATGCTAGTGCTGAGGATTAGCAAGACTGATACACTGTAACAAACCACCAGCTGGGAGAAGTATTGGTATGGGTTTTCAGCCTCGCTGTCAACAAGCAGAGATCTTGAGGAGGTGAACACAAAGTCTATGTGAATATTGCAGAAGGTTTCATTATAAGGGGATTACGTGATATTTCTAGAAGGCTGAGCGACTTTTTAATTCCCTTCATATAACGTGTCTGCGGGAGGAAATCCCTGCATATTTGTATAAGATGTGGCATCGCCTTCACCGATCATCCGCCGGGAGCTAAAGACGTGAATTTACGTGAACCATTCGCCATCCTGATCCCTGGTATCGTCATCATGTGTTCTGCTCGCCGGCGTCTCGTCACTCTGACATCTGATCCTGCTTTATGGACTAATTGTAATAGAAACACGACCCAAATGAGGTTCCGCCGGCCCCCGCACAACGTGACAAATGACCCCCAAAGGTTAAATGCAATCCTTTAGTGTTGCCGTCGCCGGCCTGTGATTTACGCCGCGGCGGATTGTAAATAGACTTCAATTAAGATCTTAATATTTAGTCAGTTTTATGTTGAATCGATGCCAGGAATAACAGCTCCCAGTCTTGAGGAATCGCTGCGGCCTCTTTGAACAGGCGAGTAATGAAAATCTGGAATGTTTAGTCCCTGCGACTCTTTCAGCTCTCTGCAAACACCTAGAGCCGGAGTCATTACGGCAGGAACGCCCCGCTTTAATCCCGGCCTCATCTGGGAATAGGAAAGCAAAAAGCTCTGGATTGTGACCTGGGAAATGTGCAAACGGAGAAAGAATTCACTAATCTCCTCATAGCCTGACTGCGCGGGCAACATCTGGAGCCGCGGCCCATGGTGCCCCTCTGATGACTGAACGCCCTCCGGGTAACAATCTCTGCAGAAGTCGAGCCCTGCAAAAGAACCTTCATATCAAAGGGAACCCGACACCGGGGCAGCTCCTCCTAGTCAGGGCATCTTAAGGTTTCCAGTTATCATTCAGGTGGAGGGTGCAATTGTGCCCGGGATCTGGGCCCATCTGAAGCCAAAGTGACCCAAGGTCATTTATAGAGGGGAACCTCGCACCTTCTGTAGCACCCATCAATAGCAGTCCTCAGCTTGCACCTCTGTGTTTTCCACTTCTCGCCCCTCTGTATTTCCCCCTCTCACCCCTCTGTATTACCCCCTCTCGCCCCTCTGTATTTCCCCCTCTCACCCCTCTGTATTACCCCCTCTCGTCCCTCTGTATTACCCCCTCTCGCCCCTCTGTATTTCCCCCTCTCGCCCCTCTGTATTACCCCCTCTCGCCCCTCTGTATTTCCCCCTCTCGACCCTCTGTATTTCCCCCTCTCGACCCTCTATATTTCCTCCTCTCTCGCCCCTCTGTATTTCCTCCTCTCTCGCCCTCTGTATTTCCTCCCTCTCTCACCCCTCTGTATTTCCCCCTCTCGCCCCTCTGTATTTCCCCCCTCTCACCCCTCTGTATTTCCCCCTCTCGCCCCTCTGTGTTTCCCCCTCTTTCTCCTCTGTATTTCCCCCTCTCGACCCTCTGTATTTCCCCCTCTTGCCCCTCTGTATTTCCCCCTCTTTCTCCTCTGTATTTCCTCCTCTCTCGCCCCTCTGTATTTCCCCCTCTCGCCCCTCTGTATTTCCTCCTCTCTCGCGCCTCTGTATTTCCTCCTCTCTCGCCCCTCTGTATTTCCTCCTCTCTCGCCCCTCTGTATTTCCTCCTCTCTCGCCCCTCTGTATTTCCTCCTCTCTCGCCCCTCTGTATTTCCTCCTCTCTCGCCCCTCTGTATTTCCTCCTCTCTCGCCCCTCTGTATTTCCTCCTCTCTCGCCCCTCAGTATTCCCCCTCTTGCCCCTCTGTATTTCCTCCTCTCACCCCTCTGTATTTCCCCCTCTCGCCCCTCTGTATTTCCTCCTCTCTCGCCCCTCTGTATTTCCCCCTCTCGCCCCTCTGTATTTCCTCCTCTCTCGCCCCTCTGTATTTCCTCCTCTCTCGCCCCTCTGTATTTCCCCCTCTCGCCCCTCTGTATTCCTCCTCTCTCGCCCCTCTGTATTTCCCCTCTCGCCCCTCTGTATTTCCTCCTCTCTCGCCCCTCTGTGTTTCCTCCTCTCTCGCCCCTCTGTGTTTCCCCCTCTCGCCCCTCTGTATTTCCCCCTCTCGCCCCTCTATATTTCCCCCTCTCGCCCCTCTGTATTTCCCCCTCTTTCTCCTCTGTATTTCCCCCTCTCGCCCCTCTGTATTTCCTCCTCTCACCCCTCTGTATTTCCACCACTCTCCCCCCTCTGTATTTCCTCCTCTCTCGCCCCTCTGTATTTCCTCCTCTCTCCCCCCTCTGTATTTCCTCCTCTCTCGCCCCTCTGTATTTCCTCCTCTCTCGCCCCTCTGTATTTCCTCCTCTCGCCCCTTTGTATTTCCCCCTCTTTCTCCTCTGTATTTCCCGCTCTCGCCCCTCTGTATTTCCCCCTCTCGCCCCTCTGTATTTCCCCCTCTCGCCCCTCTGTATTTCCTCCTCTCGCCCCTCTGTATTTCCCCCTCTTTCTCCTCTGTATTTCCCCCTCTCGCCCCTCTGTATTTCCCCCTCTCGACCCTCTATATTTCCTCCTCTCTCGCCCCTCTGTATTTCCTCCTCTCTCGCCCCTCTGTATTTCCTCCCTCTCTCACCCCTCTGTATTTCCCCCTCTCGCCCCTCTGTATTTCCCCCCTCTCACCCCTCTGTATTTCCCCCTCTCGCCCCTCTGTGTTTCCCCCTCTTTCTCCTCTGTATTTCCCCCTCTCGACCCTCTGTATTTCCCCCTCTTGCCCCTCTGTATTTCCCCCTCTTTCTCCTCTGTATTTCCTCCTCTCTCGCCCCTCTGTATTTCCCCCTCTCGCCCCTCTGTATTTCCTCCTCTCTCGCGCCTCTGTATTTCCTCCTCTCTCGCCCCTCTGTATTTCCTCCTCTCTCGCCCCTCTGTATTCCTCTCTCGCCCCTCTGTATTTCCTCCTCTCTCGCCCCTCTGTATTTCCTCCTCTCTCGCCCCTCTGTATTTCCTCCTCTCTCGCCCCTCAGTATTCCCCCTCTTGCCCCTCTGTATTTCCTCCTCTCACCCCTCTGTATTTCCCCCTCTCGCCCCCTCTGTATTTCCTCCTCTCTCGCCCCTCTGTATTTCCCCCTCTCGCCCCTCTGTATTTCCTCCTCTCTCGCCCCTCTGTATTTCCTCCTCTCTCGCCCCTCTGTATTTCCCCCTCTCGCCCCTCTGTATTTCCTCCTCTCTCGCCCCTCTGTATTTCCCCCTCTCGCCCCTCTGTATTTCCTCCTCTCTCGCCCCTCTGTGTTTCCTCCTCTCTCGCCCCTCTGTGTTTCCCCCTCTCGCCCCTCTGTATTTCCCCCTCTCGCCCCTCTATATTTCCCCCTCTCGCCCCTCTGTATTTCCCCCTCTTTCTCCTCTGTATTTCCCCCTCTCGCCCCTCTGTATTTCCTCCTCTCACCCCTCTGTATTTCCACCACTCTCCCCCCCTCTGTATTTCCTCCTCTCTCGCCCCTCTGTATTTCCTCCTCTCTCCCCCTCTGTATTTCCTCCTCTCTCGCCCCTCTGTATTTCCTCCTCTCTCGCCCCTCTGTATTTCCTCCTCTCGCCCCTTTGTATTTCCCCCTCTTTCTCCTCTGTATTTCCCGCTCTCGCCCCTCTGTATTTCCCCCTCTCGCCCCTCTGTATTTCCCCCTCTCGCCCCTCTGTATTTCCTCCTCTCGCCCCTCTGTATTTCCCCCTCTTTCTCCTCTGTATTTCCCCCTCTCGCCCCTCTGTATTTCCCCCTCTCGACCCTCTATATTTCCTCCTCTCTCGCCCCTCTGTATTTCCTCCTCTCTCGCCCCTCTGTATTTCCTCCCTCTCTCACCCCTCTGTATTTCCCCCTCTCGCCCCTCTGTATTTCCCCCCTCTCACCCCTCTGTATTTCCCCTCTCGCCCCTCTGTGTTTCCCCCTCTTTCTCCTCTGTATTTCCCCCTCTCGACCCTCTGTATTTCCCCCTCTCGACCCTCTGTATTTCCCCCTCTTGCCCCTCTGTATTTCCCCCTCTTTCTCCTCTGTATTTCCTCCTCTCTCGCCCCTCTGTATTTCCCCCTCTCGCCCCTCTGTATTTCCTCCTCTCTCGCGCCTCTGTATTTCCTCCTCTCTCGCGCCTCTGTATTTCCCCCTCTCGCCCCTCTGTATTTCCTCCTCTCGCCCCTTTGTATTTCCCCTCTTTCTCCTCTGTATTTCCCGCTCTCGCCCCTCTGTATTTCCCCTCTCGCCCCTCTGTATTTCCCCCTCTCGCCCCTCTGTATTTCCTCCTCTCGCCCCTCTGTATTTCCCCTCTTTCTCCTCTGTATTTCCCCCTCTCGCCCCTCTGTATTTCCCCTCTCGCCCCTCTGTATTTCCCCCTCTCGCCCCTCTGTATTTCCCCCTCTCGCCCCTCTGTATTTCCCCCTCTCGCCCCTCTGTATTCCCCCTCTCTCCCTCTCGCCCCTCTGTATTTCCTCCTCTTTCTCCTCTGTATTTCCCCCTCTCGCCCCTCTGTATTTCCACCACCTCCCCTCTCCCCTCTCCCCCTCTGTATTTCCTCCTCTCTCGCCCTCTGTATTTCCTCCTCTCTCGCCCCTCTGTATTTCCCCTCTTTCCTCCTCTGTATTTCCCGCTCTCTCCTCTGTATTTTTCCCCTCTCGCCCCTCTGTATTTCCTCCTCTCGCCCCTCTGTATTTCCCCTCTGTATTCTCCTGTATTTCGCCCCTCTCGCCCCTCTGTATTTCCCCCTCTCGCCCCTCTGTATTTCCCCTCTCGCCCTCTGTATTTCCCCCCTCTCGCCCCTCTGTATTTCCCCCTCTGCCCTCTGTATTTTCCCCTCTCGCCCCTCTGTATTTCCCCCTCCCCTCTGTATTCCCCCTCCCCCTCTGTATTTCCCCCCCCTCTCCCCCTCGCCCCTCTGTATTTCCCCCTCTCGCCCCTCTGTATTTCCCCCTCTCACCCCTCTGTATTTCCCCCTCTCGCCCCTCTGTATTTCTCCCTCTCGCCCCTCTGTATTTCTCCCTCTCGCCCCTCTGTATTTCCCCCTCTTTCTCCTCTGTATTTCCCCCTCTCGCCCCTCTGTATTTCCCCCTCTCGCCCCTCTGTATTTCCTCCTCTCTCCCCTCTGTATTTCTTCCTCTCTCGTCCCTCTGTATTTCCTCCTCTCACCCCCTCTGTATTTCCACCACTCTCTACACAGCTGGCTGGTCTTCCCCTCTGTACCAGGTCTGTCACAGGTCCTCCGAACACTGACTGGTAGGAGGGCTATGGTGGCCTGCACCTGCACCGTGCTCCCTTTTGCTCTGCTCCACCCTCTAGGTCCCTGAGGTGTTGTGCCTATGGACAAGTGTCACTCACTTCCACTTGCTAGCTAACTAGAAGGCAGTGCGGCAGGTCCTCTATGTACCAGTGACTCTTGGTTCTGCAGCACGGTCTGTCCGATCAGAAGGTCCTCTCATCCCTTTAATTTATATATTTAGCCCTTTAGCTGTCCTGTTGTTCGTGCCGAGTATTCTCCTATTCTCTTACTTCCAGACAGATACCAAGAAGTTATAGCGCGTCTTCCATCAATCACAGTGTGGTTCCACCATATGGATATCTGCAGCGTCCATCAGCCTTCTGTCTGAGGGTATATGGCTCATATGGGCGTTATCCGGGTATCGCAGGCAACATGCGGGTCCAACATGGTGGCGTTGTGGTAACCGACAGCAACAGAAAAGTCATTGGGGCAATTACTTGTAACTATTTTAGTCCACTTTTTAAACCGTCCACGTGACAATATTTAGTTGCATGGCTGGTTTTACATCGTGTCCGCCATTTGGGTGTGATGGGGGAGGGGAGCGTGTTGGGGCCACACTGGTCCCGGGACCCAAGCCCTGGAAAATATACGCCAGGTACAAGCTGCCACAGATGCGTCTAATTCATGCCGAGGTGCCCGCTTCCTCATAAATCAGGCGACTCTAATGGCAGTGCAAGGGGGAAACTAAGAGCGGCGTAAAGGGTAAATGTGTCCCACTGAGTATAAGGGCTCATGTACACAAACTTATTTCCGTTTTTTTTTTGCGGACCATATGCGGAACCATTAATTTCAATGGGTCTCAACTTACGTTACTCCGTGTGCATTCCGTTTCCGTATTTCTGTTCCATAAAAAGTTAGAACATGTCCTATTATTATCCACATTACGGACAAGGATAGGACTGTTCTATTAGCGGCCGGCTGTTCCATTCCACAAAATACAGAATGCACACGGATGTCATCCTTATTTTTTGCGGACCAAAAGATCCATACGGTCGTGTGCATGAGCCCTAAATGTGGAGGATGCCTGTTCTCGAGAGAGGACGCGAGCGTTTTCCATCCTCTCGCACCATCAGACGCAGCAGAGCCCACCCCGTTGGTTCTGATCCGCCCTCCATATTGCACTTTACTAGGAGACAAGAACTTCTCCTGAAAGAAAGTTTGCAGAGGCTGCGGAGCGCTCGGGGAGATATATCACGTCTGCACACGATGGCTTCCAATCAACATGACTCACACTTATGACTTTGTGAGGGAAGACAATATGATGCGCTCCCCAGCTGTATATTAGAGCCGCTAACTTGTTCCACAAGATATATGAACTCTCCTGGCGTGATTTGTGCTCCGCCACGAGCAGTGCCAGCATTAAGGAGGACGCCGGCTGCAGTAATAGGGTGTTACAGACAGGCCGGTTATAGATGATGGACACACACAGGGTCATTTATAGGAGGGAGAATACAGATGTCACCCTCTCCGCGCTACGTGCCAGCCGCGTCTTCTGCCGCTCCCCTCCGTCCAGACATGATCCCGGCTGTAAATAATACATGGCGCTAAATGGGATCTCTGCAGAAAATGCAAAATGCTTCAAAACAAAAATATCAATAAAAACGTAATCTCCAGCGGCGAATGAGACGGAGAGGTTATTATTACTGCTGTGTTACAGAGAAGAGTGCCGGGATTATACAAGTAATGAAAATACCCTCACCCATCTCATATATGAATTCCTCCCTGTTCTCTCATGTCCTGAGAGTTTGTTACAATGTATCAGTGCAGGTTAAATGTATCAGTCTGGACGAGGAGCCGTCGTCTCTCCTGACGTCTGCAGTGAAGGTCTGTCTGGGTGTTATAGGTGGGGGTGTGTCCCTACAGGTGGGGGTGTGTCCCTACAGGTGGGGTTGTGTCCCTAAACAGTCTGAGACACACCCCCAAAAAATGGTAACCCCCAGATGGACCTTTTCTGCAGACTTCTGGCAATTTATAAACTTTTAGTAGGAATCATAGAGGAAAGGGGTAAGATAGAAACATAAGAATCCATGCTCTAGAAGGTTTATTACATGAGGAATGCAATCATTATATGACATCAAGCAGAGATCTTGGAAAAATTAAAACAGAGGGTCATTTACAATGGGTGTTACTACTCCAGTTTTTGGTGTAAAAAAGTCACAATGGGTGTTTTTACATTATCCTCATTGCCTGGGATTAGCCGGGGCATCGCCCCCAGCAAATTTACTGAAATTTAAGCCAAAAATATTGGCGTAAATCTACTTCATTCAAGAAGTGGAGCTGTTTTCACTCCAGGAGCACTGACTGCCAGAGGTGCACCTAATTTATGACCAGATGCACACCTTGTAATAAATTAGCCGTGTCCTCCGGCAGCACAGGAAGGAAAGGGGACATCTTCTGCTGCAGGGACTATCATGAGGCTCCGGGTCAGGGGTTTCTGGGTCATGTGACAGCTCGGGCCGGGATGCAGCACATTCCTGGCCCCTACGGATGATGAGAGTCCTCCTGCAGCTGCTGATTCCCCAGGTGATCAGTGATGGCGAAGCCTCGGCCATTGACCTACATGGTCACAGTCACATGGAGGACTCTGAAGGATGAAAGGTTTGTGCAGAAGACGGCGGCGGATCCGATCTCCAGCCTGTCACAGGAGCCTTTTATCTCAGAGGCCTTTTCATGTTTGCAGCAAATGTCATAAGTTGGATGAGAAAGGAAAAGCCAAAAAGGACATTGAAGATCTTCTATTTCTGGGGATTTGAGGCCGAGGTGCGGAGTCTTTGTGCTGCCGGCTTCCTGCGGCCTCGCATCCCGCAGACGTCTCCAGCAGGTCAAAAATAGCAGCGAATTTGGAGAATAAGATGAGAAGGTTTTGTGATAAGAAGCTGAAGTGCTAGGGAGGAATTACTATTGTGTGTCCCCGGGACTGAAGGGGTTAAGAAACTGTCTCGTCTTATGGACAGTTTTATGGATAAGAAGTTGTCAGAGCGGCCAAAATGTCTCTCCTGATCTTTAAAGGGGGCCTCCACCTCTGAGCAGGGGATCTGCCCTGTGTCTCTGCTCCCCCTTCCCTGACAGTCTGGTTACCGTGGATACATTGTAACAATCATCGTCTTTACAATGAGGTTGTCAGGTAGCCAGTTCCTAGTAACCAGTCTGCCTCAGTGTTAGGGCTCTTTAATACAAACGTGTGCCGGCCGTGCCCGTACTGCGGCCTGCAATCCAGAAGATATGGAGCTGAACCGCAAAATAATAGAACATGCTCAGTGTGCCGGCCGTGTCGTGCATTCAGGATCGCATACGGCGGTTCTCAATGTTCGGGCACCATCCATGTCGCCGGCGCTGACAGATACAGACCCATTCAACTTGAATAGGTCCGCGATCCGTCCACAACCCAAAAAAAATAGAGCATGTGCCATAGTCTTTCCGTGGCATTCCGATCTGTGCCTCCACTCCGTATCTTTCGGAGAAGACTCATTCAAGTCAGTGGATCCGCATCCGTGGTCCGTTGTGCACGTGGCCTGTGCCTGTATTGTGGATCTGGGCACGGTTGTGCATGAGCCCTTAGGAAGGGACAGGAGGCCCAGCAGACTCTTCTTAGCCCAGGGTCATGGATAATGGGAGTGATACACTGCGTGGGAGATTAGATTATAAGCATACAGATGATGGGTGTGATATGTGTGACATAGTCAGAGATGATGAGAGTGATTATTCATGAGTTAAGATGATTAAACTCCTGGGATCAGTAATGATGAGCGTGGAGTGCAATAACGGGAGGCAAGAGTTTAAGTTCATGGGGTCACACATGATGGGAGTTATACATTAGGCTGTGAGCACATAGGGTCAGGGATGATGGGTGTGATACATTATGCAATATAGAGAGATTGGATTGTAAGCTCATGTGGTCAGGGATGATGGGAGTGATGCATCATGTGAAATAGGAAGTATGGATTGTAAGATGATTGGATCAGGGATGATGGGAGTGGTGCTCTGTGTGTGAATGAGGTTTATCCCACCATTGATGCTGTCACCTCACCATCATCTGACCCATGTCCTGGAGGTTACCCCTGAGACGAAGGCGCCATGTTCTCCTGTCCATCACTAAACCTCTGCCAGGCGGGAGGATTCATCATATCCGTCCATGTTCTGTGCTGCTCAATGTGTGAGAAGTCGCCGTCCACAGATCCGGTTTTCTGGTGTCTTCAGTCACGGATTCCTATAAATCATCTCCTGTCATGTCGGAATGAGGACCTTGTCATGTCCTGGCTCTGGTCCAGGTCCCAGTGTCATCTCCCACGCTTCTCAATCCCAGCCCCTCAGTCATCACCCAACACCCAGAAACCTTCCCAAAATGCAGGGTGCAGAGACATGCCCTCCTGCAGGTAAACCATCGCCCCAGACCGCACGCTCTCCTTTAGATTGTCAGTTCTGGGGGTTATGCAGATCCTGAGTCCTGTCACTGTCATAATCTATGGATTATATTACATGGTTAGAAGATGATTTTCAGTTGTCACATCCCTTCCCCCGCTCCTCTTATCACATTACATTACCAGAGGGGGGCGACACTGAGCACAGAAGAGGCTAAAGAGAATATGAGATCTCCAGAGGCAGATGGGAGCCGCATCCAGAAAGAAAAGGGGATGTAGAAGGATGTATTCTGCAAAAAGTCTTTATCGTCGCTCAGGGTACAGGGTGCTGTCAATAAAGTGGAGCTGCCCTTTAAATGGCTCTCAAGACCACAGAGGCAGAAAACACTGCAGACGTCGTCCTAAGGGATGAGAAGAGAGAATGGTGGGAGGTGAGCAGTTATGTGGAGGGCGGGGTCTGCAGTGAGATACATTTAGTAAATATTGGAATTGACTGATACATTGTAACAAGTAGTAGCAACTGGTGAGGCTGATGTGTTAAAGGGGTTCTCCGACTTCAGCAAATGGCATTTATCATGTAAACTTAATACAAGGCAGTAATGCATTGGGATTCTCCATGTTGCCTCCTGTGCTGGCTGGAATCATTCTCACATCACATTATACACCCAGGGGTTACGACCACCTCAGCTGTGCGAAGTACTAGGTCAGAACACGCCCCATCACTGACAGCAAGCAGAAGTCTTGAAAATGGTGAAGAATTAGAAAGATGCAGAAGTTTCCTTGGTGCAGACATTAAAGGGATGGTTTCCTTGGAGGATTGTGTGATGCTGCATCCCTGCACCCACAGGGCAGTCATTACCTGCCGGGCAGAGTGCCCACAGAAGACGCTGCCAGGTGCCTGAAAGCTTTTAGACGCCGAGCCGCACATGATAGGGGGTGGATTGTGCATTATGGATTGCGGCTCTTAGCCGAGGCCTCGGGTTGAGTCTCAGATGTCGTGTGACTTGTAATTTGTCAGTTTCCACTTCAAGGCTAAGCAGAGACGTGGCTGGGCTGAGGAGCTGGCCGCGCGTTACTGTTGCTGCTGCCGCGTTTTGCTTCCATCTCGCCTTGTCTCTTCCTTCTGTTCCCTCTAAATATCAGCAGAAAAGTCTTCAGGACTCCCACAGAGGAATCCGTTCACAACTCGAAAAAAACCCCAGCGCGCCTCATCTCTGGTGCCGGTGGTGCAATATGCTGCCCCATGGGAGAGCGGACTGGACTGTTATTCCGACTGGTAAATATAATAACTCTGAGATGGCTCCATCCATCCTGCTGCTCCGTGACACACTGGGGGATGAGGGGGGGAGTAGTAGTCATTCTCACATATACCTTTTCTGCTGGTAGAATGTGCAGTCAGGTGGCCGCTCCATAGACCGTGCATCTATGATGAGGAGGGGGATGCTAGCACCCCAAATTCAGGGGGTGGACTGGCCATAGATCTTACAGGGACGGGAGGCCCCCGGGGCCCTCCTCACGGCCCCTGGTCGGGTACATAACGATCTGATGCTCTCACCATTAATGCAGGGACCATCAGGAACTCATGCACCTGTCCGGTGGACGCACGTCCCTCCTCAATTCATCTGTATCCCCATCCTCAGTAAGGTGACAGGGCGGTATGTTGTGCTGCACTGTGGGATTTGGTTCTGCAGGGGCGGTATTTTCTGCCTCACAATGGTATTGCTGGCCCCACCTACTTACATTGTCCCTGACCACTTCTGTTGTCCCCACCTACTTCTGTTGCTTCTGTTGACCCACCTTCGCTATGGGGCCACTTCTTCCAGGGCCACTTTAAGTTCCCAGTGCGCCCCTGTCTGAATTATACTCTCCATTCTAGGAATGAAGCCTGACAACCATTGCTGTCAGTGAATGGAAACCTTCTTATTGCATCCACATTTTCCTCTGGGTCTCAGGGTCCGGTCCATAATCTGCCGGTATGAGGCCATCTGATCCCTGCGGCCGCGGCAGGATCCCCCTCTGGACTGGCTCAGTGCTCACAATTGCTTTGCGGCCTCTGATGAGCCGGGAGTCGATGTCCTGTGAGATATAATCGCCGTCATGTACATTGCAGAAGAGTCAATTGTCTTCTCGCCTCGATAAGCAAGTTCAATGGGGAATAATGACTCCGAGGACGCCCATGTTATAGGAACAATTTTATGGCTGGGTGATCCCCTGAGATGTATGGAGCAATAGACACGTAGAGATGTCACCGACAGGGTGGTGAGGAGGTATAGAGACACGGGGACAATAACCACCAACAGACAGCACTACAACACCCACAGGAACCATCAGTTTTGTTTGTTATAGAGAGGGTGTCAGTCATCACTGTAAAAATCTTTCATTCTATTCATGAAAGAAGGGGCTGATGATGGGCAGAGCTGGAGGAAAAACTGCCAGGGTTAGGTTTAGGGTCATGCGCTGGGATGTGAGGGGCCCCTAAAGCCGGTGAAGGGGACAGTGGGGGGTTCACCCCGGATGAAGACATCGCCCCATGTTGTATCTGTGATGGAAAAAGCCTGGTTTCCTGGACTGGTTTCATGTGACATAAGCCCTGAGGTGTGCACGGACCTCTGAAGTGTGAAATGTTTCTTCTGTAGAAGCGGAGATGATGGGGGTTGTCCATGTTATTCTAACAGCAGCAGACATCCCTCCGCTCCGAACACTGAGCCTCTCGCTCTGTAATTGTCTATTTCAATCTCTCTGCTCCAGGGAAGATGGCCGCATAACGCCCTTCATTTCCATCTGACATGGCAAAGCTTTTAACCGTTACCTGCTGCAGACACGTTGTGCGATTCGCCGCTGATGCGTGAGATTTCGGGTTACGATGATCGGCACAAACACCGCTAACAATTCAGCTTAATGCATCGGGTGCGAGGTCAGAGCGGAGCTGGGAGAGGTAGGAAAGGGGCAGCGCCCGCTCCGAAGTGCCAGGGATGGATATAGACTGGAATCTAATGGGATAGCGTGAGATACAGACCTCTACTAAGTGCAGCCGTAAAGGGAGAAACAGGAGGCAATGGAGGATCTAATGGAAGGTGCCCGTACCGAATGTGAATGCCAGGAAATAAATCCTAAACACAGAGGGGAGTAAGGAACCAGAGAACTGAGACACAGGGACTGAGGAACTAAACCACTGAACACCAGGGACTGAGGAACTAAACCACTGAGCACCAGGGACTGAGGAACCAAGGCACAGAGCTCCAGGGACTGAGGAACCTGACATCTGAACACCAGGGACTGAGGAACTAAACCACTGAACACCAGGGACTGAGGAACTAAACCACTGAGCACCAGGGACTGAGGAACCAAGGCACAGAGCTCCAGGGACTGAGGAACCTGACATCTGAACACCAGGGACTGAGGAACTAAACCACTGAACACCAGGGACTGAGGAACCTGACACTGAGCACCAGGGACTGAGGAACTAAACCACTGAACACCAGGGACTGAGGAACTAAACCACTGAGCACCAGGGACTGAGGAACCAAGGCACAGAGCTCCAGGGACTGAGGAACCTGACACTGAGCACCAGGGACTGAGGAACTAAACCACTGAACACCAGGGACTGAGGAACCAAGGCACAGAGCTCCAGGGACTGAGGAACCTGACACTGAGCACCAGGGACTGAGGAACTAAACCACTGAACACCAGGCGAGGAACCTGACACTGAGCACCAGGGACTGAGACCTGACACTGAGCACCAGGGACTGAGGAACTAAAACCACTGAACACCAGGGACTGAGGAACCTGACACTGAACACCAGGGACTGAGGAACCAAGGCACAGAGCTCCAGGACTGAGGAACCTGACACCTGAACACCAGGGACTGAGGAACTAACCCACTGAACACCAGGGACTGAGGAACCAAGGCACAGAGCTCCAGGGACTGAGGAACCTGACACTGAGCACCAGGGACTGAGGAACTAAACCACTGAACACCAGGGACTGAGGAACCTGACACTGAGCACCAGGGGACTGAGGAACCTGACACTGAGAACCAGGGACTGAGGAACTAAACCACTGAACACCAGGGACTGAGGAACCTGACACTGAACACCAGGGACTGAGGAACCAAGGCACAGAGCTCCAGGGACTGAGGAACCTGACACCTGAACACCAGGGACTGAGGAACTAACCCACTGAACACCAGGGACTGAGGAACCAAGGCACAGAGCTCCAGGGACTGAGGAACCTGACCCCTGAGCACCAGGGACTGAGGAACTAAACCACTGAGCACCAGGGACTGAGGAACTAAAACACTGAGCACCAGGGACTGAGGAACCTGACACTGAGCACCAGGGACTGAGGAACCTGACACTGAGCACCAGGGACTGAGGAACTAACCCACTGAACACCAGGGACTGAGGAACCTGACACCTGAGCACCAGGGACTGAGGAACTAAACCACTGAACACCAGGGACTGAGGAAGCTGACACCTGAGCACCAGGGACTGAGGAACTAAACCACTGAACACCAGGGACTGAGGAACCAAATCACTGAAGACCAGGGACTGAGGAACCAAAGCACCAAGCACCAGAGACTGAGGAACCAAACCCACTGAACACCAGGGACTGAGGAACAAAATCACTGAGCACCAGGGACTGAGGAACCTGACCCCTGAGCACCTGGGACTGAGGAACCAAATCACTTAGCACCAGGGACTGAAGAACAAAACCACTGAGCTCCAGGGACTGAGAAACCAAACAATTGAGTACCTGGGACTAAGGATAAAATCCACTGAGCGTCAGGGAATGAGGAACTAAACCAACGAGGACCAGGAACTGAGAATCCAAACCACTGAACACCTGGGACTGAGGAACCAAATCACAATGAGGAGTAAAACCATTGAGCGTCATGGACTGAGGAACTAAACTACTAGACACCAGGGCACAAGACTAATAGACAGCAAGACACTCAAGAGTCTAGGAATCTAAAGCTCTTAAAATAAGGCAAAAACAAAGAGTGTGATGAAAACGAGAACGTTTTTTCTTCTTTCTGTTTTGCATCTTATTTTAATTGAAAAGCGGTTTATCACAAATCACCAGAAATGACGACCTAAAGGAAGAAGAGTCATCTCATTATCCTGGAGCCTGGACTTCATGTTCCTCCTGATGATGAAGCGGCTGGAATATCCTGAGCCTGGCATAACCTAGAACCGACTGCCCCGGCCACCGAGAATGCTGATCATGTTTCCAAAAAATGTTGAAGAATTTGGAAATGAATAATAAACTTTAGGAAGTTGTGCAACAGAAATTCTGCAATTTATGACAGGAGTGAAGCCAAGTATTTCCAGATCTCTGCCTGGAAATGTGTTATCTCACAGGGATCCCACATGTTACACTCATGACCACACCTAATAGCTGGTTACAATGTATCAGTCTGGAGTCAGTCTGTTTACCTCACAGAGGATTGTCTAGACTGGATACAATTGTAGCAAAGTCTCAGCTGTGAGGACTGGTTTCTGCCATTGGATGTGTATATTCACTGCACCACACTCGGACTGGTCCACAGGGGTACAGGTGAATCTCCCGGTTGGCCCCTGAGCAAGGTGGGCCCCTAGTCTACTACCCTCTGCACAAGTGGCACATAACACAGTAGACTTACTGCACTACATATACACTCACCGGCCACTTTATTAGGTACACCTGTCCAACTGCTCGTTAACACTTAATTTCTAATCAGCCAATCACATGGCGGCAACTCAGTGCATTTAGGCATGTAGACATGGTCAAGACAATCTCCTGCAGTTCAAACCGAGCATCAGTATGGGGAAGAAAGGTGATTTGAGTGCCTTTGAACGTGGCATGGTTGTTGGTGCCAGAAGGGCTGGTCTGAGTATTTCAGAAACTGCTGATCTACTGAGATTTTCACGCACAACCATCTCTAGGGTTTACAGAGAATGGTCCGAAAAAGAAAAAACATCCAGTGAGCGGCAGTTCTGTGGGCGGAAATGCCTTGTTGATGCCAGAGGTCAGAGGAGAATGGGCAGACTGGTTCGAGCTGATAGAAAGGCAACAGTGACTCAAATTGCCACCCGTTACAACCAAGGTAGGCAGAAGAGCATCTCTGAACGCACAGTACGTCGAACTTTGAGGCAGATGGGCTACAGCAGCAGAAGACCACACCGGGTGCCACTCCTTTCAGCTAAGAACAGGAAACTGAGGCTACAATTTGCACAAGCTCATCGAAATTGGACAGTAGAAGATTGGAAAAACGTTGCCTGGTCTGATGAGTCTCGATTTCTGCTGCGACATTCGGATGGTAGGGTCAGAATTTGGCGTCAACAACATGAAATCATGGATCCATCCTGCCTTGTATCAACGGTTCAAGCTGGTGGTGGTGGTGTCATGGTGTGGGGAATATTTTCTTGGCACTCTTTGGGCCCCTTGGTACCAATTGAGCATCGTTGCAACGCCACAGCCTACCTGAGTATTGTTGCTGACCATGTCCATCCCTTTATGACCACAATGTACCCAACATCTGATGGCTACTTTCAGCAGGATAATGCGCCATGTCATAAAGCTGGAATCATCTCAGACTGGTTTCTTGAACATGACAATGAGTTCACTGTACTCAAATGGCCTCCACAGTCACCAGATCTCAATCCAATAGAGCATCTTTGGGATGTGGTGGAACGGGAGATTAGCATCATGGATGTGCAGCCGACAAATCTGCGGCAACTGTGTGATGCCATCATGTCAATATGGACCAAAATCTCTGAGGAATGCTTCCAGCACCTTGTTGAATCTATGCCACGAAGAATTGAGGCAGTTCTGAAGGCAAAAGGGGGTCCAAACCGTTACTAGCATGGTGTACCTAATAAAGTGGCCGGTGAGTGTAGATAGGCAGCCTACATCTCCGTAACCAGCCTATGTTCATATAAAAAAAACTGGGTAGAACATCTAACCCCCTAACTGTTTGCAGCAGTCCACCTCCAGCAGTGGGAAAAGTAGCTAACTGGAGGGGGAGGGGCTGCTTTAGATGCTGCCATCTCCTGAATGGCAGCAGCTAGAAACATGCAACTGGTCTTGTTTGAAATTCAAAGCTTTCAGACAATACCAGAATGACAGCAATACATCCAGGACAGGGGAAGATATCACTGATAGAAATTGGGATGCAGGTTTTACCCGCGATTATTCCCAACTCGATTTCTAACAGTGATTTCTCCTCTTTTGCTTGAACTTTAGCTGTCATTTTGATCTTGTATGAAAGCCTGGAATGTCAGCTTTCAGAAATGACCAGTTGCATGTAGCTGCTACCATTCAGGAGATGGCGGCATCTAAAGCAGTCCTCTCTCTCCAGTTAGACACTTTTCCCACTGCCCGAGCTGGACTCGGGCAAAACAGTTAGGTGGTTAAGAAACTCCCCAGTTTCTTATTATTGACAGGATCAGAGCTGACATGACTCTAGGTACAGAAGCCACCAGCCAATGTCCTCTTTTTCCAGGGACCTGCCTGCTCAAAGTCACTGCAGGGACCCCCATAATCAATCATCTTCTAGCATCCTGATTGAATGTATCCGTACGGTGGGCCCCCAAAATACATTTTACAGGTGGGCCCTAGGCCCCCCGTCTGACACTGCTCTGTAGACCTGTTACTTCTGTCTTGGTTTCCCGGCGTCTCTTGACCTGCTTAACTAGTGGTCCTGACGCTGAACCCAGGAGGACGTGGCCGCCATGTAATTTACGGGCCTCTGCTATTCTAATCCTGGCAATATTTTGCCATATCCACTGAGGAAACGAAGCTTTGTGTCGAGTCCCCGGTCCGACTGACCCCGCGCTGCGGCCCCGGGAACAAGTTTTATTACGGCAGAAGGAAATGAAGAATTTTAAGCCTTGTGGGGCGGCTCCCAGCCCAACGTGAAAGCTAATTTTACCAGAACCTCGGGGCTGCATGGAGGGAAATGGCTGTAATTGGTCCCTGGGGGTTAATTTGAGGGACATAATCGCAGTCATTAGAGAGAGGGCTCCTCAGATAGTTCTCCATGCGGCCGGAGTTTATGTACTGCAGGTTCTCTGGGATTCCTGGAGTATATTAGGCTTGTGATGTCAGACATTATGTGTGGCCCCCGGTGCTCATATAAACTGGATATCAGACCGCAGAGAAGCTGTAAATCAGCGCACAGACTGGCAGCAGCCGCCCAGGAGGACATCAGAGGCAATATATACCATAACCGTCCACCATGGTGTCTACATCTGTGCAGCTGGAAATACGGGAAATGAGGACTTTCACTATATATATAGTAGAGTGGAGCTCAAAATACCATCCCATACAATATTAAACCATCCCATAATGCTTGTCCATATCATATCAGACAGTACCAGACCACCCTAGACCTTCTATACCGTACCAGCTTATTAGTTCCATATTATATCAGATGATATTTACATTTCTGTAATACTGTATCTCCTATCACATCCTATAAATATCAAATATCAAATCCTGTATAACACATGAGACTGCACTGGACCATTCTATACAATACTTACCATATCAGACCACATACCACCTTTCTACATTATATACCGGGTCACATCCTATAATATACCATATCATCTTATATAGTACAGTGCTACCTACAGTATCACACCATCATATACCACTTCATACTGGACCATTTTATATCACACCATGCTAGATTGTACCCTCTATCATACCAGTCACCCTGTACTATACTGTATTATACCAGTCACCCTGTACTATACTGTATTATACCAGTCACCCTGTACTATACTGTATTATACCAGTCACCTAGTACTATACTGTATTATACCAGTCACCCTGTACTATACTGTATTATACCAGTCACCCTGTACTATACTGTATTATACCAGTCACCCTGTACTATACTGTATTATACCAGTCACCCTGTACTATACTGTATTATACCAGTCACCCTGTACTATACTGTATTATACCAGTCACCCTGTACTATACTGTATTATAGTACTGTATTATACCAGTCACCCTGTACTATACTGTATTATACCAGTCACCTAGTACTATACTGTATTATACCAGTCACCTAGTACTATACTGTATTATACCAGTCACCCTGTACTATACTGTATTATACCAGTCACCTAGTACTATACTGTATTATACCAGTCACCTGTACTATACTGTATTATACCAGTCACCTGTACTATTATATACTGTATTATACCAGTCACCTAGTACTATACTGTATTATACCAGTCACCTAGTACTATACTGTATATATACCAGTCACCTATAGTACTATACTGTATACTGTATTATACCCAGTCACCCTGTACTATACTGTATTATACCAGTCACCTAGTACTATACTGTATTATATACCTAGTACTATACTGTACACTGTACTATACTGTATTATACCAGTCACCTAGTACTATATACTGTATTATACGCAGTCACCCTGTACTATACTGTATTATACCAGTCACCCTGTACTATACTGTATTATACCAGTACACCTAGTACTATACTGTATTATACCAGTCACCCTGTACTATACTGTATTATACCAGTCACCCTGTACTATACTGTATTATACCAGTCACCCAGTACTATACTGTAATTATACCAGTCACCCTACTATACTGTATTATACCAGTCACCTGTACTATACTGTATTATACCCAGTCACCCTGTACTATACCTGTATTATACCAGTCACCTATACTGTACTATACTGTATTATACCAGTCACCACCACCAGTACTATACTGTATTATACCAGTCACCCTGTACTATACTGTACTATATGTATTATACCAGTCACCCTGTACTATACTGTATTATACCAGTCACCTAGTACTATACTGTATTTATACCAGTCACCTAGTACTATACTGTATTATACCAGTCACCTGTACTATACTGTATTATACCAGTCACCCTGTACTATACTGTATTATACCAGTCACCCTGTACTATACTGTATTATACCAGTCACCTAGTACTATACTGTATTATACCAGTCACCTAGTACTATACTGTATTATCACCTAGTCACCCTGTACTATACTGTATTATAGCAGTCACCTAGTACTATACTGTATTATACCAGTCCACCCTGTACTATACTGTATTATAGCAGTACAGTACCTAGTACTATACTGTATTATACCAGTCACCCTGTACTATACTGTATTTATAGCAGTCACCCTGTACGTATTATATACTGTATTATACCAGTCACCTAGTACTATACTGTATTATACCAGTCACCCTGTACTATACTGTATTATACCAGTCACCCTACCAGTACTTAATATACTGTATTATACCAGTCACCTAGTACTATACTGTATTATAGCAGTCACCTAGTACTATACTGTATTATACCAGTCACCCAGTACTATACTGTATTATAGGCAGTACACCTAGTACTATACTGTATTATACCAGTCACCCTGTACTTATACTGTATTATAGCAGTCACCCTGTACTATACTGTATTATACTGCAGTCACCTAGTACTATACTGTATTATACCAGTCACCTACCAGTACTATACTGTATTATACTGTACAGTCAGTCACCTAGTACTATACTGTATTATACCAGTCACCCTGTACTATACTGTATTATACGCAGTCACCCTGTACTATACTGTATTATACCAGTCACCTAGTACTATACTGTATTATACCAGTCACCTAGTACTATACTGTATTATTACACAGTCCAGCCCTGTACTATACTGTATTATACCAGTCACCCTGTACTATACTGAATTATACCAGTCACCTATACTATACTGTATTATACCAGTCACCTAGTACTATACTGTATTATACCAGTCACCCTGTACTATACTGTATTATACCAGTCACTAGTAGTATACTGTATTATACAGTCCACCTGTACTATACTGTATTATACCAGTCACCTAGTACTATACTCTATTATACCAGTCACCTAGTACTATACTGTATTATAGCAGTCACCTAGTACTATACTGTATTATACCAGTCACCTAGTACTATACTGTATTATACCAGTCACCCTGTACTATACTGTATTATACCAGTCACCCTGTACTATACTGTATTATACCAGTCACCTAGTACTATACTGTATTATACCAGTCACCCTGTACTATACTGTATTATACCAGTCACCTAGTACTATATCTGTATTATACAGTCACCTAGTACTATACGGTGTTATAGCAGTCACCTAGTACTATACTGTATACCAGTCACCCTGTACTATACTGTATTTATACCAGTCACCCTGTACTATACTGTATTATACCAGTCACCCTGTACCTACCAGTACTACTATACTGTGTTATACCAGTCACCTAGTACTATACTGTATTATACCAGTCACCTGTACTACTATACTGTATTATACCAGTCACCCTAGTACTATACTGTATTATACCAGTCACCCTGTACTATACTGTATTATACCAGTCACCCTGTACTATACTGTGTTATACAGTCACCTAGTACTATACTGTATTATACAGTCACCTCACCTGTACTATACTGTATTATACCAGTCACCCTGTACTATACTGTATTATACCAGTCACCCTGTACTATACTGTATTATACCAGTCACCCTGTACTATACTGTATTATACCAGTCACCTAGTACTATACTGTATTATACCAGTCACCCTGTACTATACTGTATTATACCAGTCACCCAGTCACCTAGTACTATACTAGTACTGTACTATACTGTATTATACCAGTCACCCTGTACTATACTGTATTATTACCAGTCACCCAGTACTATACTGTGTTTATACAGTGTACTATACTTATACCAGTCACCTAGTACTATACTGTTATACAGTCACCTAGTACTATACTACTGTACTATACTGTATTATACCAGTCACCCTGTACTATTACTGTATTTATACCAGTCCCTAGTACTATACTGTATTATACCAGTCACCTAGTACTATACTGTATTATACCAGTCACCCTGTACTATACTGTATTATACCAGTCACCCTGTACTATACTGTGTTATACCAGTCACCCAGTACTATACTGTGTTATACCAGTCACCCTGTTTACTATACTGTATTATACCAGTCACCTGTACTATACTGTATTATAGCAGTCTGTATTATAGCAGTCACCCTGTACTATACTTATTATACCAGTCACCCTCAATACTGTATTAATACCCTGTACTATACTGTATATACCAGTCACCCTGTACTATACTGTATTATACCAGTCACCCTGTACTATACTATTATAACCAGTATACCCAGTCAACCTAGTACTATACTGTATTATACCAGTCACCCTGTACTATACTGTATTATACCAGTCCTCAGTACTATACTAGTACTGTATTATACCAGTCACTGTACTATACTGTATTATACCTAGTACCTAGTACTGTATTATATTTATAGTCACCTAGTACTACCAGTACTAGTATTATACCAGTCACCCAGTACTATACTGTAGTATACCAGTCACCTCACCTAGTACTATACTGTATTATACCAGTCACCCCTGTACTATACTGTATTATACCAGTCCACCCTGTACTGTATTATACTGTACCTTATACTGTATTAACCAGTCACCCTGTACTATACTGTATTATACCAGTCACCAGTACTATAACTGTATTATACCAGTCACCCTGTACTATACTGTGTTTATACCAGTCACCCAGTACTATACTGTGTATATACCAGTCACCCAGTACTATACTGTATTATACCAGTCACCCTGTACTATACTGTATTATAGCAGTCACCCTGTACTATACTGTATATATACCAGTCACCTGTACTATACTTTATTATACCACCCTGTCACACCTCACCCTGTACTATACTGTATTATACCAGTCACCCCTGTACTATACTGTATTATACCAGTCACCCTGTACTATACTGTATTTACAGTCACCTTACACTACTATAGCATCACCTAGTACTATACTGTATTATACCAGTATTATACCTAGTACTATACTGTATTATACCAGTCACCCTGTACTATACTGTATTACCAGTACTATACTGTGTTATACCAGTCACCCAGTACTATACTATAACTACCAGTCATGTATACAGTATACAGTCACCTAGTACTATACTGTATTATAGCAGTCACCCTATATTACTGTATTATAGCAGTCACCCTGTACTATACTTTATTATACCATACCAGTCACCCTGTTACTATACCATCACTGTATATACTGTATTATACCAGTCACCTGTACTATACTGTATTATACAGTCACCTAGTACTATACTATACTGTATTATAGCAGTCACCTAGTACTATACTGTATTATACCAGTCACCTCTACTATACTGTATTATACAGTCACCTGTACTAACTGTATTATCCAGTCACCTATACTATACTGTATATACCAGTCACCTAGTACTATACTGTATTATACCAGTCACCTAGTACTATACTGTATTATACCAGTCACCCTGTACTATACTGTATTATACCAGTCACCCAGTACTATACTGTTATTATATACCTGTACTATTATACCAGTCACCTAGTACATACGTATTATACCAGTCACCCTGTACTATATTATTATACCAGTCACCCAGTACTATACTGTATTATACAGTCACCTAGTACTATACTGTATATACCAGTCCTGTACTATACTGTATTATACCAGTCACCCTGTACTATACTGTATTATACCAGTCACCCTGCTACTATGTATTATACCAGTCACCCTGTACTATACTGTATTATACCCAGTACACGTATTATACCAGTCACCTAGTACTATACTGTATTATACCAGTCACCTAGTACTATACTGTATTATACAGTCACCTAGTACTATACTGTATTTATACCAGTCACCAGTACTATATGTATTATACCAGTCACCCTGTACTATACTGTATATATACCAGTCACCCTGTACTACTGTATACTGTATATACCAGTCACCTAGTACTATACTGTATTATACCAGTCACCCTGTACTATACTGTATTATAGTCACCCTGTACTATACCTTATTTATACCAGTCACCGCTGTACTATACTGTGTTATACAGTCACCCAGTACTATACTGTATTATACAGTCACCTGTACTATACTGTATTATACCAGTCACCCTGTACTAATACTGTATTATACCAGTCACACCTGTACTATACTGTATTATACCAGTCACCCTGTACTATACTGTATTATACCAGTCACCAGTACCTATACTGGTATTATACCAGTCACCTAGTACTATACTGTATTATACCAGTCACCTATACTGTATTATACCAGTCACCCAGTACTATACTGTTATTATACCAGTCACCTAGTACTATACTGTATTATACCAGCACCCTATACTGTATTATTACCAGTCCCTTTATGTTTATACCAGTCACCAGTACTATACTGTATTATACCAGTCACCTAGTATATACTGTATTATACCAGTCACCCTGTACTAATACTGTATTATACCAGTCACCCTGTACTATACTGTATTATACCAGTCACCTAGTACTATACTGTACTATCACCCTGTATATTATTACCAGTCACCCTGTACTATACTGTATTATACCAGTCACCTAGTACTATACTGTATTATAGTCACCCTGTACTATACCCAGTCACCCAGTACTATACGTTATACCAGTACCAGTTACTATACTGTATTATACCAGTCACCCTTACTATACTGTATTATAGCAGTCACCCTGTACTATACTGTATTATAGCAGTCACCCTGTACTATACTTTATTATACCAGTCACCCTGTACTATACTGTATTATACCAGTCACCCTGTACTATACTGTATTATACCAGTCACCCTGTACTATACTGTATTATACCAGTCACCCAGTACTATACTGTATTATAGCAGTCACCTAGTACTATACTGTATTATACCAGTCACCCTGTACTATACTGTATTATACCAGTCACCTAGTACTATACTGTATTATACCAGTCACCTAGTACTATACTGTATTATACCAGTCACCTAGTACTATACTGTATTATTGCAGTCACCCAGTACTATACTGTATTATACCAGTCACCTAGTACTATACTGTATTATACCAGTCACCTAGTACTATACTGTATTATACCAGTCTCCTAGTACTATACTGTATTATACCAGTCACCTAGTACTATACTGTACTATACCAGTCACCCTGTACTATACTGTATTATACCAGTCACCCTGTACTATACTGTATTATACCAGTCACCCTGTACTATACTGTATTATACCAGTCACCCTGTACTATACTGTTTTATACCAGTCACCCTGTACTATACTGTACTATACCAGTCACCTAGTACTATACTGTATTATACCAGTCACCCTGTACTATACTGTATTATACCAGTCACCCTGTACTATACTGTATTATACCAGTCACCTAGTAGTATACTGTATTATACCAGTCACCCTGTACTATACTGTATTATACCAGTCACCTAGTACTATACTGTATTATACCAGTCACCCTGTACTATACTGTATTATAGCAGTCACCCTGTACTATACTGTATTATACCAGTCACCCTGTACTATACTGTATTATACCAGTCACCTAGTACTATACTGTATTATACCAGTCACCTAGTACTATACTGTATTATACCAGTCACCCTGTACTATACTGTATTATACCAGTCACCTAGTAGTATACTGTATTATACCAGTCACCCTGTACTATACTGTACTGTGAAGTATGTGCTGAATATATTTTCATAAGAATTTGGGAACATGATGACATGGCCTATAAATGTCTGTTCTATTCCTGATCTCAGGATCTAGGCTTTCAGTTGAGATGACTGTGTGCTGCCCTTTATGTAGATGCTCAGAAGTGAAGCTCCTCCGCTACAGATCAGAGGAAAAGGCACTGGGAAGGAATGGCTGCACTCATCTCAGATCTGCTGGAGAAAACTGGATTAAAGGGGTTTTCTAACCAGTTACAAAGATTAGCTTTCATCATAAAGGGACAGATAAAAGAAGACATTTTCTAAATCCAGTGGTCAGTCATGAACTATAGACAGTTCAGCAGGTGTCTCACTGCACACAGGTTTCTATGGTAACCTGCAGACCAGAAAGACTGTTATCTGATTGGCTGAGAGCAATGAAGAATGATGGGACTGAGCTCTGAGTGATTTCCTATAGTAAGGTAAAGGTCCAAGTGTTGTGAGGACTGAGAAGATTTACCTGGAATTGTGTTAGAGATCACAATCTCCTGCTCTGTCAGAGTAATAACTGCTGGAGACCCCCCCTCAGCCTGAGGAGACAGGGTGAGTGCAAACTGCCTGTCAGGCAGTGAATCAATCTGCTGAGAAAACCCCTTTAACGCAAGTACTTCTTAGTATATCTAAACTTTCAATAAACTGCACATAAATCACTTGTCCGGTGCATGTTCTCTCTGCTTTATGTTATATTGCTTTTCCTCTGATGTAAAACACTTCAGGCCTTATGTATGAAAACTGTCTAGGTGTAGAAGTTTCTTTGTTGCCCATAGAAACCAATCAGAGCTCCCCTTTCATTTCATATACTGCTCTGGAGAAATGAAAGGGGAGCTGTGATTGGTTGCTATGGGCAACAAAGAAAGTGTTAGACCTAGACAGTGTTCATACATCAGGCCCTTAGTGATCTGTACCCAGAGAAGCCTGATACTGGAAGTTCATAGTAAAGATATCAGTAAAACATAGATTACAACAAAAATCTGTACTATTCATTTATGCAAAGCTTGTTTAAAGTTATCACTTAAACCTGCGCCGTGTATGAGGGAGTCGGGGCCTTGGCTTACTGACTCCACAGCCCTGCCTGCATTATACTACATCTCACCACTAGTTTCCAGTAATTGTAGGAACTTTCACAAAGACTATATTTTTGTCACCCAGCTTTTCCAGAAACAGATAACGCTCATCATATCCACTGGTCATGGTGATAACGCCATGTACTCAGCGTGTACGCGTCCCACTCGTAGCACAATTGACCGGTTACATTTTACGATAACTTTGGTTGCGGCTGGAATCCGCCATGATGAGTCTGTGGTCCGCAGAGCGGCTCATTAATCATCCTGATGATTTCAGGGTTTATGTAAGGAAAGTAAACACTGTAACGACTGCAGTATAACCCCCACCGTCCAAGACAAATACAACTTCCCTCTATTCTCTGCTGGAGGCTGAGGAGCACAAGACAGATGAGAAGTTGTTCCAGAGCCTCCCACCCCTGTCCTCCCTCTGCTCCCTACAAGTGGCTCCATGACCTCTGCTTTCATGTGTCACATTGATGCGACCCCAGCACTTCTGAGAAGATTGTCAGCTCTTCAGCTCGTCATCCTACAGTCTGCCCCCCACCTGTGACCTGCCTCCATTATAACACTCAGCTTTCCATAAAGTGCAGCTCTTTACTGGGACTGGACAGGTTCCGGATGCTAAAATATTCTGGATTATTGGAAGCTCAAAGGAAGGTCTATAAAACTTATGTATAAGAGAAGAGAACCTTCAGGAAGTAAGTGAACCCTGAAAATGTCACCTCAACATCTGCAGCCGAGGACATCAATCAGAGGAATCTCCGTGCTGGTTCTCTGCATCTCATCCTGTGAAACTCCACATTATAAGATGCTGCCAAACACTGATCATATAATTACTATGTTACTATACACATAACACTGCTATATACTGTAGTATCCACATAATACCGTAAAGTATATAATATAAATATATATAATACTTCATGCAGTGCTCATATAATGCCACAATATAAAGCCCATTTAGTACTTCCATAAAGTACTTATAGAATACTACATTATGATGCTCAAGTAGTACTTCCATACTCTGCTCATATAGTACCACAAAACATTGCTCGTTTAATACTCACATACCGTGCTCCTACTATTCTTCAATACAATGCTGATATAATACTCTTATACAGTGCTCATATAATACCACAATACAATGCATGCATACTACTTCCATACAATGCTTATGTAATACCACAATACAATGCTCACCTAAATAAAATTGAATTTTCCTGAAATGTAATATGATATTGCAATTATCAGGGAATCCCTTAAACCCTGCAGTGACCCCATTGTTCCTCCATGACACAGAGATGTGGGCGGCTGTACGGTGGCATCCGATAATCCGGAAAATCTGATCCAGCACAGAACAGCAATACAATAACGTATAAGGCTTCTCTCAAGATCAGAAGCAGAGCAGAGATGTGGGTGTTCTAGGTGACATTGTTCTCTCAGCTCCCGGCCTTTCTAATGGTTGTTATATTTAAGGGATTCTGTCACGTAGAACATGGCGCCCGCTCTGCAGGTGGCAGGTTATAGCACAGGAGGAGCTGAGAAGAATGACATATAGTTTGTGGGAAATGACACAGTGTAACTTGTATTTCATTCAAGTTCTGGGCTTTGGAGTCCAGGGGGCGGTCCTATCAGTGATTGGCCGTCTTTCATGGCACTTACAGAGATAGCTGTCACTGATAGGACCACCCCCGGGACTCCAAAGCCCACAACTTAAAGCTATGTGCACCTTTGGAGGCAATTTTTGTTTATGATTGCATTTTACTCATTTGTGGTCGAAAATGACATTTGCAATTGACCTTAAAATATTGAGCCTTTGTGTCACAAAGGGTTAACCGTTTTTCTAGCTGTGTCACTGGTACTTTCACTTTCACTTTGTGCCGTTTTTTAGCTAAAAAAAAGTACAATGCAATAATAAAAAGGTGTAGATAGCCTTTAAATGAAAGAAATACACATTAGTTGTACAGATATTAGAGATATTATAAATGCATTATATGGTGCTATGTAATGTTATCTTGTGTTGTATCTCTGCATAGATGATATATTGTTAGAATAGATTGTGTGGATATTTGTTACATTGTGTCATATGAAGTTATATTGCAGTATATCACATAATATTACATTGCATTTTATAATGTGTTATATTTTGTGGATATTGTTGTATATTTTGTTACATTGTGGTATATTATATAGTGTGTGCATTATGTTATATTGTGTTCTTTTGGTTTGTTTATTATTATTGTATTATATCTTGTTACATTGTGTCATATGTTGTTATATTGCAGTATATCCCATTATATTATGTACCTTATGTTATATTTTGTGGATATTATGTTGTATATTTTACATTGCGGTATATTATACACTGTGTACATTATGTTACATTGTGTTCTATTGTGTATTATGTAGTATTATCTCTTGTTACATTGTGTTTGTGTGCAGACACATCATATTCTCTTGTACATTGTTTTTTTGTGCTCTGTTGCTCTCCGCCGTGTAGATGACTGCACATATTGCACATATTCCCATTTTGCCGCTTCTCTTGTATTGTTTCGCTGTACGTCATTTTCTTTCTCGTGTCTGCGGCTCGTGGAGGTGGAAGTTGATGTGTTTTCTCACTCCCCGGTGCATGTAGTAATGTCATCTGGTCTCGGGAAGCTGTGAGATGTAACGAGCCATCCTGCGCTGACACGCGCTCTTATCAGACAGCGTATACGAAAGTCATTGCCGCGCTGGAGTCGTTCGCAGTAGAATCATTTATGTGTCAGGATGAGGGATCCGACGTCTCCTGTGGAGATTCCTCCTTAAACGTCTCTTCATTTACAACAAATTAAGGATTTCTATGGAGAACAATTGCTGTTTTTCTGGCCTGGTCGCGTTCTGAGCCGCTGATCTCCTACCGCGCCGCGTTACAGCCCTGACTCCGCTTGTTAAGTCTTTGCCTCGGGGCCGACATTATCCAGCAAATGTGCAAACCTCTAATTGTCTTATAACCACAAGAAGAATGAGCATTGTAGTTATTAGCGGATCAGCCACGTATCCGGAAGGGGGCGCTCCAGGGCCTGTATATAGTTATAGGGGGGCACTTAGCCGGGGCATGAGACGCCATAACTCCCAATATTTAATGAGGACCCGTCCCCTCTCCTGACATCTCAGTTTTAGTAACTACTTGCATTCCCCATGTATTAACAATTCTGGAGCATCTGTTCTCATGGCTCTATATTGTGCCGTTCCTGTATTATTCCTGCTAGAAGTTTACAAATAAATTGCCAGCAGTCTGCAGTAAAGGTACTGCTGGGGTTACCAGTAGCAGTTGTGTCCAATCAGTGCTGCTGGTGTCAGACTGTGCAGGGACACACCCCCAATTGGTACCTTTACTGCAAACTGCTGACAATTCATTCATAACTTCTAGCAGGAATCATAAAGGAACGGCACAATGTAGAGTCATAAGAATAGATGCTCCAGAATTATTATTACATGGAAAATACCAGTATGTGCCATAACAGTCAGGAGAGGTGAGAGGCCCTCTTTAAGCCCCAACCCCAATTCTCTAGAAGAGGCACAAACTTTCCCACAAGAGCTCATTTTGGGATACATTTGCAGAAGTCCTGCCCCTCTGAGCTAAATTAATAGCAAAGCAGGCATAGGGTGCCTTGCCCTCCACACAGGATATTATTGACAGCCTGCAGTGTAAAGAATAGAGGTTTTCTTTCTGATTGCCATGGTTACACCCAATACTCTAGCATGTACTGTATATGATACAGTATATATTCATATACACATTGGATGTGGTGGAGAAATCAGCAGAGGTGTTAGTGATACTGTGACCCATACACTGATAACGAGACTGAAAACCTCCATTCTTTACACTGCAGGCTGCATTTAGATTGACGGTTGATATGATGCAGTGATTCGTTCTGCAATTAATGTGTGGGGGTGTCAGATGGGAGTATTGGGGATCCCTGACACCAGTGACCTCACACCCCCCACGTCTGCTTATTTATCTGAGGACACAAGGACACATTTATAGTTGTCAGTGTCAGGTTTATTATTGCTGCTGGTAAATCCAGACAAGCTTTATACAATATGTGGTGAGCGTACCCTGGGGGGAATCTTTAAGGGGCCCCCTAAAATAAAGACCGCTCTTCCCCCCTGGAGTCCTGGTGCAGTGGGGTCCTGAATGTGTTAGTCTATCTGAATCTGAAAGATCTGGCTACAGCCCAATGCGGCCACCACAGGGATGGTCACCCAGCTTTCCTAGAGCCCTGTACGGCTTATCAGTACGTAGCAGATGTGAGGAGGAGCTGTGTGTCAGTCTGTGCCAGCTGCCATATTGTTGTTGTCACCCAGCTTTCCCAGAAACAGATAAGACGTTGAGTGCCCCAGATGCCCCCTCTCTTCAGTAACACCTTCCACATGTTGCCACCTCTGTGCCTGGCACAATGGCGCTCAGATCTGGATGCAGCTGGTGACCTCTGCGGTCCCCGCTCTCCACCACAAAGCAGGTCCCATCTGGAGACACTTTGCAGGAAGCTTCGGATAATGTCATCATTTACACAGTGCAGACCCCTCCGGCCATAAACGGGTTAATTAGAACAAAACGTCGACACTTTGGGAATCAGGTCCAGAGCAGGTCAGATGCAGTTCATGAACAGCATGGCAACAATGTAACAAATGTATCAACATCCTGAGGTCATCTGATTGTGGCTGAGTCTACAATTCCCAGTTTTCCCAGACTCCTGAACGGTAAATCTGCCGGATCTCCTCATGTCTTATGGAGTCCGCAGCATCAGCGTCACTGGAGTAATCCCAGTAGGATCTCAGTGATGATGGAAGCCATATTGGTTGTCACCCAGCTTTCCCAGAAACAGATATAGCATATATTCACATTCCCACACATCACTTGGCTGAACTTGATGGACTTATGTCAACTGTACATGTAAGAAATAGAGAGTCAACCAGTCAGAGGGTCTTCTTACTGGGAATTCTCATTCTATAGAGCCCAGCCCATGATGAGTTAAAAGACCCCACCAGTCCTCCCATAGCCCCCTGCAGCAGCAGATGAAGAGTTAAATGACCCCTCCAGTCCTCCTCGCTGCACATTTAGGTTAAGGTGTGTGATCCCACAGCCCTGGTAGTCCAGGACACGCCCCCTACACACACAGGGGGCGTTATCCCCAGAAACCACAGCGCTGATAGACCTAGCCTTATTTCGGCTGCAGCTCCCTTATAGACCTGGTGATCTACCATTTTCAGGATCTCTGCTTGATGTCAACGACTAGGGACATTCTTATTTACATACAGAGGCTGAGATCATGACTTGACCTCACAGCTGAGGGTTTGTTACAATGTAGCAGTGCAGGAATGAGCCTGGAGTTGAGGACAGGACAGAGAGATTCATGTGCTGGTTCTGTGTTTGGATCTTCATCTTCTATCCTAAATGTCTATGGAGCTGTGTCTTCATTACATCTGTTCCTGGGAAAGATGGATGACAGTCAATATGGCAGCTATAACATCTCAGGTCTGGGAAAGCTGGGTGAGAGCGAATAGAAAAGTCATTACCTCTAGGACTTATATACAACTACATAGGAGCTGAGGATAACTAAGTAAACTCAGGGTTCTGGGAAAGCTGGGTGACAACCACAATGTGATCTTTAATGGCAGCCATATTGATTGTGACACAGCTTTCCCAGGAACAGATAACTAAGGGATTCCTGGAGAGAATTTCATCAGTCTGGGGTTATTTTTCTATTGGGTGGAGGGGGGGGTCTGGGAGTGTTAGGACGCCCCTGCATGGCAGAGAAGGGGTCAGCGCTCCATGTGACCCCCAGATGCCAATCTCCCAGGACATTGATGTCCTTTCGGCCCCGGTCTGGAGGACACTTGTGTCAATAAGAAGAAGTGTATGGGAAGAAAAACACAAGAGCTTTCATGTGAGCGGGACCCTCCTGAGAGGCAGCACCCTGACGGGCACCCACAGAGCTCGCTGTGTACACAACTGTGGGGACGCTAATGCTATGATGACCCCCATTATCCGCTGGGTGACGGATGATAACAGCAGGGTTCAAATCAACTACTCATAGCTTGTATTTTGGAAGTGACTGAGCCCTGTTCATCCTGAGTGCCCTGGTTCATGAATAAAATCCCAGAACTATAGTGAAGACTGACACTAATGCAAAGGAAAATAGCAATGCAGAGTTCCTTGTAGCAGGGCTCAGCTGATAGTGGCATGGTGACATTATCTGTACTCAGAGAGTTATCACTGTGTTATCTGTGGTGTTACATAGGACTGCAGGTGACATCTACTACATTATCTGTACTTAGAGAGTTATCACTGTGTTATCTGCGGTGTTACATAGGACTGCAAGTGACATCTACTACATTATCTGTACTTAGAGAGATATCACTGTGTTATCTGTGGTGTTACATAGGACTGCAGGTGACATCTACTACATTATCTGTACTCAGAGAGTTATCACTGTGTTATCTGTGGTGTTACATAGGACTGCAGGTGACATCTACTACATTATCTGTACTCAGAGAGTTATCACTGTGTTATCTGTGGTGTTACATAGGACTGCAGGTGACATCTACTACATTATCTGTACTCAGAGTTATCACTGTGTTATCTGTGGTGTTACATAGGACTGCAGGTGACATCTACTACATTATCTGTACTCAGAGAGTTATCACTGTGTTATCTGTGGTGTTACATAGGACTGCAGGTGACATCTACTACATTATCTGTACTCAAAGAGTTATCACTGTGTTATCTGTGGTGTTACATAGGACTGCAGGTGACATCTACTACATTATCTGTACTCAGAGAGTTATCACTGTGTTATCTGTGGTGTTACATAGGACTGCAGGTGACATCTACTACATTATCTGTACTCAGAGAGTTATCACTATGTTATCTGTGGTGTTACATAGGACTGCAGGAGACATCTACTACATTATCTGTACTCAGAGAGATATCACTGTGTTATCTGTGGTGTTGCATAGGACTGCAGGTGACATCTACTACATTATCTGTACTCAGAGAGATATCACTGTGTTATCTGTGGTGTTACATAGGACTGCAGGTGACATCTACTACATTATCTGTACTCAGAGAGTTATCACTGTGTTATCTGTGGTGTTACATAGGACTGCAGGGGACATCTACTACATTATCTGTACTCAGAGAGTTATCACTGTGTTATCTGTGGTGTTACATAGGACTGCAAATGACATCTACTACATTATCTGTACTCAGAGAGTCATCACTGTGTTATCTGTGGTGTTACATAGGACTGCAGGTGACATCTACTACAGAGGGTTATCACTGTGTTATCTGTGGTGTTACATAGGACTGCAGGTGACATCTACTACATTATCTGTACTCAGAGAGTTATCACTGTGTTATCTGTGGTGTTACATAGGACTGCAGGTGACATCTACTACATTATCTGTACTCATAGAGTCATCACTGTGTTATCTGTGGTGTTACATAGGACTGCAGGTGACATCTACTACATTGTCTGTACTCAGAGAGATATCACTGTGTTATCTGTGGTGTTACATAGGAGTGCAGGTGACATCTACCACATTATCTGTACTCAGAGAGGTATCACTGTGTTATCTGTGGTGTTACATAGGACTGCAGGTGACATCTACCACATTATCTGTCCTTAGAGAGTTATCACTGTGTTATCTGAGGTGTTACATAGGACTGAAGGTGACATCTACTACATTATCTGTACTCAGAGAGGTATCACTGTGCTATCTGTGGTGTTACATAGGACTGCAGGTGACATCTACTACATTATCTGTACTCAGAGAGTTATCACTGTGTTATCTGTGGTGTTACATAGGACTGCAGGTGACATCTACTACATTATCTGTGCTCAGAGAGATATCACTGTGTTATCTGTGGTGTTACATAGGACTGCAGGTGACATCTACCACATTATCTGTCCTCAGAGAGTTATCACTGTGTTATCTGTGGTGTTACATAGGACTGCAGGTGACATCTACTACATTATCTGTACTCAGAGAGTTATCACTGTTTATCTGTGGTGTTACATAGGACTGCAGGTGACATCTACTAGCATTATCTGTACTCAGAGAGTTATCACTGTGTTATCTGTGGTGTTACATAGGACTGAAGGTGACATCTACTACATTATCTGTACTCAGAGAGTTATCACTGTGTTATCTGAGGTGTTACATAGGACTGCAGGTGACCATCTACCCTACATTATCTGTCTCAGAGAGGTATCACTGTGCTATCTGTGGTGTTACATAGGACTGGCAGGTGACATCTACCACATTATCTGTGCTCAGAGAGATATCACTGTGTTATCTGTGGTGTTACATAGGACTGCAGGTGACATCTACTACATTATCTTGTCCTCAGAGAGTTATCACTGTTATCTGTGGTGTTACATGGGACTGCAGGTAACATCTACTACATTATCTGTACTCAGAGAGTTATCACTGTGTTATCTGTGGTGTTACATAGGACTGCAGGTGACATCTACTACATTATCTGTACTCAGAGAGATATCACTGTGTTATCTGTGGTGTTACATAGGACTGCAGGTGACATCTACTACATTATCTGTACTCAGAGTTATCACTGTGTTATCTGTGGTGTTACATAGGACTGCAGGTAACATCTACCACATTATCTGTACTCAGAGAGTTATCACTGTGTTATCTGTGGTGTTACATAGGACTGCAGGTGACATCTACTACATTATCTGTCTCAGAGAGTTATCACTGTGTTATCTGTGGTGTTACATAGGACTGCAGGTGACATCTACTACATTATCTGTACTCAGAGAGATATCACTGTGTTATCTGTGGTGTTACATAGGACTGAAGGTGACATCTACTACATTATCTGTACTCAGAGAGTTATCACTGTGTTATCTGTGGTGTTACATAGGACTGTAGGTGACATCTACTACATTATCTGTACTCAGAGAGTTATCACTGTGTTATCTGTGGTGTTACATAGGACTGCAGGTAACATCTACTACATTATCTGTACTCAGAGAGGTATCACTGTGCTATCTGTGGTGTTACATAGGACTGCAGGTGACATCTACTACATTATCTGTGCTCAGAGAGATATCACTGTGTTATCTGTGGTGTTACATAGGACTGCAGGTGACATCTACCACATTATCTGTCCTTAGAGAGTTATCACTGTGTTATCTGAGGTGTTACATAGGACTGAAGGTGACATCTACTACATTATCTGTACTCAGAGAGGTATCACTGTGCTATCTGTGGTGTTACATAGGACTGCAGGTGACATCTACTACATTATCTGTGCTCAGAGAGATATCACTGTGTTATCTGTGGTGTTACATAGGACTGCAGGTGACATCTACCACATTATCTGTCCTCAGAGAGTTATCACTGTGTTATCTGTGGTGTTACATAGGACTGCAGGTGACATCTACTACATTATCTGTACTCAGAGAGTTATCACTGTTATCTGTGGTGTTACATAGGACTGCAGGTAACATCTACCACATTATCTGTACTCAGAGAGTTATCACTGTGTTATCTGTGGTGTTACATAGGACTGCAGGTGACATCTGAGGAGGACTGGAGGGGTCATTTAACTCTTCATCTGTGGTGTTACATAGGACTGCAGGTGACATCTACTACATTATCTGTACTCAGAGAGTTATCACTGTTATCTGTGGTGTTACATAGGACTGCAGGTGACATCTACTACATTATCTGTACTCAGAGAGTTATCACTGTTATCTGTGGTGTTACGTAGGACTGCAGGTGACATCTACTACATTATCTGTACTCAGAGAGATATCACTGTGTTATCTGTGGTGTTACATAGGACTGCAGGTGACATCTACTACATTATCTGTACTCAGAGAGTTATCACTGTGTTATCTGTGGTGTTACTTAGGACTGCAGGTGACATCTACTACATTATCTGTAGTCAGAGAGATATCACTGTTATCTGTGGTGTTACATAGGACTGCAGGTGACATCTACTACATTATCTGTACTCAGAGAGATATCACTGTGTTATCTGTGGTGTTACATAGGACTGCAGGTGACATCTACTACATTATCTGTACTCAGAGAGTTATCACTGTGTTATCTGTGGTGTTACTTAGGACTGCAGGTGACATCTACTACATTATCTGTACTCAGAGAGATATCACTGTTATCTGTGGTGTTACATAGGACTGCAGGTGACATCTACTACATTATCTGTACTCAGAGAGTTATCACTGTGTTTTCTGTGGTGTTACATAGGACTGCAGGTGACATCTACTACATTATCTGTACTCAGAGAGTTATCACTGTGTTATCTGTGGTGTTACATAGGACTGCAGGTGACATCTACTACATTATCTGTACTCAGAGAGTTATCACTGTGTTATCTGTGGTGTTACATAGGACTGCAGGTGACATCTACTACATTATCTGTACTCAGAGAGATATCACTGTTATCTGTGGTGTTACATAGGACTGCAGGTGACATCTACTACATTATCTGTACTCAGAGAGATATCACTGTGTTATCTGTGGTGTTACATAGGACTGCAGGTGACATCTACTACATTATCTGTACTCAGAGAGTTATCACTGTGTTATCTGTGGTGTTACATAGGACTGCAGGTGACATCTGCAGGTGACAATTCCTGATATCATGAAATCCTGACTCCACATTCTGGGGATTTCTTTTATGAGATCTGGAGAAGCTCGGAGGGTGCGTGGTCTCTTTAAGACATAGACACAGAATGTAACATTGATGACACTTCTAATAAATATAAACAAAGAAATATTTAATGAAAAGTCACAAATATTTAATCTTCTGATAAGAACACAGAGGATGATGAGGATTCTACAAGTGTCTCCCCGGATGATGATGATTTTCTCCTAATTACATCTTGTCCTCAGACTGAATTAATAACTTGTTATAATAATTTTGTTTCATAAATCCATTGTATTACAGCTTGTTGTGCTGATGCCGCTGATTTATTAACCGGAGGTGGCGGCTTCATTTATTACTGCGCCGTGATGACGACTAACCACTGCAGAATATTGTATAAGAGCAGCGAGCGCTCACCCTCATTTCTCACCCTCATTCATTACCTCGCTCCTGCGCTCTGACACTATTTATTTACTCACTCATTCACTGAATCACTGCAGCTGTAATGGCGGCGCACACACCAGATACCTGTTGGCGGCAGTGGTGTAACTAGAAATGACTGGGCCCCCAGCAAATTTTTGAATGTGACTCCCCCCTTTCCAGCAACTCCTTTGCAACCCCCTCCTCCCATGGCGAGTCAAGATCACTCTCTCAGACCAGGGCCTGCAGCAGCTCCTCCATCCCCTACACCTATATACAGTATGTCATCTCACTGTATATACTGTCACTGTATAATATTGTAGAGGGGGCTCCTCCTGGGTGGGGGCCCCTTCCGTGGCAGCTGATCCCTGGCTTCCATTATAGCTACACCCCTGGTTGGCGGAATTATCATTTGGCCAACAGCTGTCACTCCCCCCCCCCAAACACATGCATGGGGATAAAGCCATTGCCAGACCCTCTGGTGACATCTTATCTCCCTAAGATCACAAGGGTGAAGCACGCTGCAATTCACCATCTCACCCTTCTCCGGTGCCCCTGCACCTCCTTCTTAACGCATTTTCTCACTTTTTATTCTCACAGTCACTGTTATGAGGGCACCATATGGCGGTATAATGTGAGCACTGTGTGCTGCTGTAATTTGGCACAGTGTAGCAGATGGCAGCATGACGGTTTACTGGTCAGCGCTGTTGCCTTGCAATACTGCATCCAAATCCAACCAAGGGAAGCGCCTGCATGGAGTCTGTATATTCCTCCTACACCCCAAAAATATACCAAGGGGTACATTGTCTCCCCATGAAGTTGTCACTATTGTGTCACTATCATTTGTTGGTAACTTGCACCCTCACAAAAGTAACATTTTGCCAAGGTATCACCAGGGGCGCACCACGAATGAGGTTAGGTGAGGCGATCGTCTCAGGGGCAAGAGGGGAAGGGCCATGGGCAACGAGAGCTTTCATTGTGGCAAAGGGGTTAGGTTATGAAATTGGCATGGGTGGGGGGAGGTGGGGCGCCATTTCAGTTTACGCCTCAGGCAGCAGAAAGACTAGGGGCACCCCTGGTATCACCCTGCACCCTGTTCAGTCCTGTGCAGTGATGGCTGCAGTTTGTGTGACCAGTGTCCTGTGTCCTCAGTGCCACCTCCATCATCATCACCCTCCCATCCCAAAATCTGATTGGTGGGGCTCCAACGCCTAGACAGAATGGGCTGAAGCACTGATACATCCAGAAGGGGGTGCTGCACTTACTGAGCTCTGCAGCTCCCTGGTTCTAGGTGTCAGACATTGAGGATATGTCCCAGCAAAGGATTTCCAGGGTCCTCAGAGTCTCCCTGAGTGTCTGATAACTGTGGTATCAAGGGGGTATGAAGAGGGCCCCATGGTCTTCTCATCGTCACATGTCCTGTGGGATCCACATGCCGACCACTAACCCTAATATCTGATAACTGGAGGCCACTGGAGGTTAACGGCCCCAATTACCAGGGTCACAGATAATGACCCCCTGTAAATGGGGCTTTGGTTGAGCGATTGTCCGTGTGCCGGGGACGGTGTTTGGAGCAGATGTGATGGAGGAATGTATCATAGAAACGGCTGGAGATAATTCATGACTATATTGATCGTCTGTGACACATCTGTAATAAAGTGTAACGAGATCTGCGCTCCTCACACCCCCTCCCCCATCACATATATATTGCATGTTTATAGAGACATCAATTGCCCAATTATCCCCATTATTGATGGAGCCCAGGCGTGCAATGTCATTGCCATGTGCAGAGAGGTCATTGCAGAAATATACACGCCCGCTATGTATACTTTAATAATGGTGAAAGCTGGGGCTAAACTGTCTGTAGACAAAGGTCTGGTGATGGCGTCTTAATGTTCCTTGGGCTTCGGATCTGATTAGCTCTGGAGACTCAGGAGAAGGGACTGAGTAGATGTCCATGGGTAGAGGGGCCACGGTCAGCCCATTGGTGTCTGGACCCCAGGGACGGACTGGAAACTTAAAGTGGCCCTGGAAAAAACCTAAAAGTGGCCCCATGTTGTAGGTGGGTCTAAACTGGAAGAAGGTGGGGCAACAGAAGTAGGCGGGAACCACAGAAGTGGGTGGGTCCAGCAATACAGCAGTGCAGGACAAAGTACCGCCCCTGCAGAACCAAATGCCACTGTGCAGCACAAATACTGCCGCCTGCACCACAGTATGAAACTGTATCATCATCCTGAGGACAGAAATGCAGTTGAATTCAGGAGGAACCTGCGGCCCCGGGTCAGGTGCATAAGTCCCTGATGTTCTTACATTAATTAATGCTGAGAGCATCAGATCTTTATGTACCCGGCTGGCGGCCATGAGGAGTAGGTGCCCCCCTGGACATCAGCCCACTAAGTATTTTCCCTGTAGGGTCTGTGGCGGGTCCGCCTCTGCTGAACCCGCTGCTGTTTTCCAGTGATCTCCTGGTACAGGACTTCAGAGCTGTCAATCACACATCAGTAGCCCCGCCCATATCCAGCTGCTCGCACTGTAAACATTAGAGGACACAGCAGCAGCCGGCAGAGGATGAGGGTTTTACTACTGGAGACGCCGGCCGCCCCTCTCTTATTACACTTTACATGTTGTAATCCCAGCAGCTCCTTTAATTAGTCCCAGCTCATGTTTAATGCGTTTCCTGACGGTGGCGGTGAGGGCGAGCCGCCACTGTCTGCAGATGTGAGATCCGCTCTGGGTTATTTCATACGTTACATCTCACAGTTTGTGTCTATTCCGAGTCCAAATTTTTTAACGCATCTGAAACCTGTTCCAAAAAAGCTGTTTAGCCAACTAATTGATTCCCCCTTCTGTTTGCTATTAACAAGTTGTGGGCTGATAGGATAATGAGCGGGCTTCTACTTGAAAGACATTCCTGGGAGCTGGATTAGAGCGCAGATAAATGGCTCTGGCTCTGGAGAGTGTTTTCATGCTGGTAGCTGATCGCTCTTCTTCATATAAGCCCCTTCTCCTCTGTATTATCTGGAGTGGGAGACACTAACAAGAGATTAGCAGCTGTAATATATTTCACATACAACCTCCTGGATATCTTCTCATTGTACTGGCAGGAGACCAATTACATATCATATCCCTCTTTAAACTGTAGCAGCTGCCAGTGTTCGCCTTTAAGTCTTAAAGTGACAGTACAGCTAAACGAGGTTCTGCCTGTGCATCTGTATCTGTAAGAATAAGACGTATTTACTCTCAAGTTTGTTTTTTGGCATAAATTGTTTCCAGAAATGTTTCCAATTACTATATGCAACATATTTGCAAAAAATGTGCTCAATGCTTGCCAAATCTGAAAAGAAAGATGAAAGAATAGATGTGAAAAGGGGAAATGAGGATGAAGAAGGAGAAACAAGGAGAAAAGAAGAGAGGATGAAAGTATAGAAGAGAGAAGGATGGGAAGGAAGAGAAAAGAAGATGAGAGTAGAGTAGGGAAGGACAGAAAATAGAAGGAAGAGAAGAAAAGAGAAAAGAAGAGACAAGAGGAGAGAGCAGAGGAGGGTAAAGGGGGGAGAGAAGAGAGAAAAGTAAAGAATGGGAGAGTAAAGAAGAGAAAAGATGATGAGAGTAAAGGAAGCAGAGAAGAAAAGAGAAAAAAAGAGGATAGGAGACGAGAAGAGAGAAAAGAAGAGGTGAGTTAAGGGAGGAGAGAAGAGAGAAAAGTGAAGAAGAAGAAGAGAAAAGAACGGGAAGGAAGAGGAGAGGGGAAGAGTACAGAAGAGAAAATAAGATGAGAGTAGAGTAGGGAAGAACAGAGAATAGAAGGAAGAGAAGAAAGGAAGAGAAAGGGAGCAGGGGAGATTAAAGGAGAGGAGAAAAGGAGGAGAGTAAGAAAATAAGTGAGTGGGAGGAGGCAAAGACAGAAGAGAAGATAATAGGAGAGTACAGAAGAGGTGAAGAAGAGGTGAAATAGAAGTGAAGAGGAGAGAGGATGGAAAATAGAGAAGGGAAGAGCAGAGAACATAAAGGAAATATGAAAGAAAGAAAAACAAAGAGTTTAGATATTTCCTCTCAGTTCCATACTGACATGTGGAATTATAACTACAGCTTTGGGTGTGACTGGAGTATAACCCAGGACTTAACTCACGATCAGTAAAGGAAAGGATTGACATGGTTACAGATATTTACATGGCCTCTGCCCTGTATTAACGGAAACTTTTCTAAAATTGTCCAGCAGTTTCGTGAGAGCAAATTATCTACAAGGTGACAGAGTTCAGTTACTTCTGCTCTAGTTACATCCACAGCTCAGTGATTTCAGTCTGGATTAGATGTAGAGGGGACAGGACTGTTGTGTGTAACCTGCAGATTTTGGATCCCCCGCCCCCCTCTGCTGATGCCTTCTTCATACCTACTGAGTGGGTGGCTCATCCTGCAGTGATGTCACAGTTGTTCTCTTCGCTCACCTCTTCCGCTGCTGCTCCTTCTCCCCTCTCACAGCATGAAGTCACAGAGAAGGACGCTGCAGCTGTGATCCTTCTCCTCCCTCTCTGCCATTTACTGATACTGTAACCAGACATTTTAGGGACGGAGGAGGTTTTTGGGAGATTCTTCTGACATGGTAATGAGAACTTTTACAAGTTTCTTATATTCATGTTCTATTGATTTAGGGAAATGCTCTAAGTCTTGATTAAGGATGAAGCATCCGAAGTCGATTTCATCATCTCTAGTCTTGATCTGAATATACCTGCCTCCTTGGGGAATCATTTAACAACATTATTATGCCAGTTTGTGGTGTAAAAAAGTCTCATGACCCCATTTCTGAGACTTTTTGAGCACAGGTGTGACAATATTGTGTGACAGTCGTAGTAAATGACCCCCATTATGTGAGGAGGATATGCGGAGTCTGGCAGCGCCTGCGCACTGCGCCACATCTGCAGCTTCGTCACATTGAGAGCAGATACTGCTTGCATATAAATATGAAATATGTGAGGAGATGGGCCGACATTTTGCAGGTTTGGGAAATCTTTCCCCCTGGGAACAATCAAGACCAAATTACAGCAAATAATACCTGGCGTGTTTCTTTTTTTTAATTTGCTTGTTAGGAATCCATAAATATTTTCATACGTTCCGCCACCTGCTGTTTCCTCCGTCTCAATGAGAATGATGCAATTTGCAAGCTGTTGTAGGTCTCTCCTCACAGGAGCTTATTTACCAAGGTGCAAAGTGAAACATCCTCAGAGACGATGAATATTTACTACATGGAAACAGTTCCAGCACAATGTGAACTGCAAGCTCTTGGGCCCAGGTTGCAGTGCATGGATAAATATCAGTATAGCACAGTGCGGCACAATATACTGCCCCAGCAGAACCAGATACCACAGAACAGCACAATATACTGCCCCAGCAGAATCAGATACCACAGTGCAGCACAATATACCGCCCCAGCAGAACCAGATACCACAGTGCAGCACAATATACCGCCACAGCAGAACCAGATACCACAGTACAGCACAATATACCGCCCCAGCAGAACCAGATACCACAATACAGCACAATATACCGCCCCAGCAGAACCAGATAGCACAGTGCAGCACAATATACCGCCCCAGCAGAACCAGATACCACAGTACAGCACAATATACCGCCCCAGCAGAACCAGATACCACAGTACAGCACAATATACTGCCCCAGAAGAACCAGATACCACAGTACAGCACAATATACCGCCCCAGCAGAACCAGATACCACAGTACAGCACAATATACTGCCCCAGCAGAACCAGATACCACAGTACAGCACAATATACTGCCCCAGCATAACCAGATAGCACAGTACAGCACAATATACCGCCCCAGCAGAACCAGATACCACAGTGCAGCACAATATACTGTCCCAGCAGAACCAGATACCACAGTGCAGCACAATATACTGCCCCAGCAGAACCAGATACCACAGTACAGCACAATATACTGCCACAGCAGAACCAGATACCACAGTGCAGCACAATATACTGCCCCAGCAGAACCAGATACCACAGTGCAGCACAATATACTGCCCCAGCAGAACCAGATACCACAGTGCAGCACAATATACTGCCCCAGCAGAACCAGATACCACAGTGCAGCACAATATACTGCCCCAGCAGAACCAGATACCACAGTACAGCACATATACTGCCACAGCAGAACCAGATACCACAGTGCAGCACAATATACTGCCCCAGCAGAACCAGATACCACAGTGCAGCACAATATACCGCCCCAGCAGAACCAGATACCACAGTGCAGTACAATATACTGCCCCAGCAGAACCAGACACCACAGTACAGCACAATATACTGCCCCAGCAGAACCAGATACCACAGTGCAGCACAATATACTGCCCCAGCAGAACCAGATACTACAGTGCAGCACAATATACTGCCCCAGCAGAACCAGATACCACAGTACAGCACAATATACTGCCCCAGCAGAACCAGATACCACAGTACAGCACAATATACCGCCCAGCAGAACCAGATACCACAGTACAGCACAATATACTGCCCCAGCAGAACCAGATACCACAGTGCAGCACAATAACCCGCCCCAGCAGAACCAGATACCACAGTACAGCACAATATACTGCCCCAGCAGAACCAGATACCACAGTGCAGTACAATATACTGCCCCAGCAGAACCAGATACCACAGTGCAGTACAATATACTGCCCCAGCAGAACCAGATACCACAGTGCAGTACAATATACTGCCCCAGCAGAATCAGATACCACAGTACAGCACAATATACCGCCCCAGCCGAACCAGATACTACAGTGCAGCACAATATACTGCCCCAGCAGAACCAGATAGCACAGTGCAGCACAATATACTGCCCCAGCAGAACCAGATACCACAGTGCAGCACAATATACCGCCCCAGCAGGACCAGATACCACAGTGCAGCACAATATACCGCCCCAGCAGAACCAGATACTACAGTGCAGTACAATATACTGCCCCAGCAGAACCAGATACCACAGTGCAGCACAATATACTGCCCCAGCAGGACCAGATACCACAGTGCAGCACAATATACCGCCCCAGCAGAAACAGATACCACAGTGCAGCACAATATACTGTTCCCAGCAGAACCAGATACCACAGTGCAGCACAATATACTGTCCCAGCAGAACCAGATACCACAGTGCAGCACAATATACTGCCCCAGCAGAACCAGATACCACAGTGCAGTACAATATACTGCCCCAGCAGAACCAGATACCACAGTACAGCACAATATACTGCCCCAGCAGAACCAGATACCACAGTGCAGCACAATATACTGCCCCAGCAGAACCAGATACCACAGTGCAGCACAATATACTGCCCCAGCAGAACCAGATACCACAGTACAGCACAATATACTGCCCCAGCAGAACCAGATACCACAGTGCAGCACAATATACCGCCCCAGCAGAACCAGATACCACAGTGCAGCACAATATACTGCCCCAGCAGAACCAGATACCACAGTACAGCACAATATACTGCCCCAGCAGAACCAGATACCACAGTACAGCACAATATACTGCCCCAGCAGAACCAGATACCACAGTGCAGCACAATATACTGCCCCAGCAGAACCAGATACCACAGTGCAGCACAATATACCGCCCCAGCAGAACCAGATACCACAGTGCAGCACAATATACCGCCCCAGCAGAACCAGATACCACAGTGCAGCACAATATACTGCCCCAGCAGAACCAGATACCACAGTACAGCACAATATACTGCCCCAGCAGAACCAGATACCACAGTACAGCACAATATACCGCCCCAGCAGAAACCAGATACCACAGTACAGCACAATATACTGCCCCAGCAGAACCAGATACCACAGTGCAGCACAATATACCGCCCCAGCAGAACCAGATACCACAGTACAGCACAATATACTGCCCCAGCAGAACCAGATACCACAGTGCAGCACAATATACTGCCCCAGCAGAACCAGATACCACAGTGCAGCACAATATACTACCCCAGCAGAACCAGATACCACAGTGCAGCACAATATACTGCCCCAGCAGAACCAGATACCACAGTACAGCACAATATACTGCCCCAGCAGAACCAGATACCACAGTGCAGCCACAATATACTGCCCCAGCAGAACCAGATACCACAGTGCAGCACAATATACTGCCCCAGCAGAACCAGATACCACAGTGCAGTACAATATACTGCCCCAGCAGAACCAGATTACCACAGTGCAGCACAATATACTGCCCCAGCAGAACCAGATACCACAGTACAGCACAAATATACTGCCCCAGCAGAACCAGATACCACAGTGCAGCACAATATACTGCCCCAGCAGAACCAGATACCACAGTGCAGCACAATATACGCTGCCCAGCAGAACCAGATACCACAGTGCAGCACAATATACTGCCCCAGCAGAACCAGATACCACAGTTACAGCACAATATACCGCCCCAGCAGAACCACAGATACCACAGTGCAGCACAATATACCGCCCCAGCAGAACCAACCAGATACCACAGTGCAGCACAATATACCGCCCCAGCAGAACCAGATACCACAGTGCAGCACAATATACTGCCCCAGCAGAACCAGATACCACAGTGCAGCACAATATACTGCCCCAGCAGAACCAGATACCACAGTGCAGCACAATATACTGCCCCAGCCAGAACCAGATACCACAGTGCAGCACAATATACTGCCCCAGCAGAACCAGATACCACAGTGCAGCACAAATATACTGCCCCAGCAGAACCAGATACCACAGTCCAGCACAATATACTGCCCCAGCAGAACCAGATACCACAGTACAGCACAGATAACTGCCCCAGCAGAACCAGATACCACAGTGCAGCACAATATACTGCCCCAGCAGAACCAGATACCACAGTGCAGCACAATATACTGCCCCAGCAGAACCAGATACCACAGTGCAGCACAATATACTGCCCCAGCAGAACCAGATACCACAGTGCAGCACAATATACTGCCCCAGCAGAACCAGATACCACAGTACAGCACAATATACTGCCCCACAGAACCAGATACCACAGCAGCAATTACCCCCAGCAGAACCAACCACAGTGCAGCACAATATACCGCCCCAGCAGAACCAGATACCACAGTGCAGCACAATATACCGCCCCAGCAGAACCAGATACCACAGTGCAGCACAATATACTGCCCCAGCAGAACCAGATACCACAGTACAGCACAATAACTGCCCCAGCAGAACCAGATACCACAGTGCAGCATAATATACCGCCCCAGCAGAACCAGATACCACAGTGCAGCACAATATACCGCCCCAGCAGAACCAGATACCACAGTGCAGCACAATATACTGCCCCAGCAGAACCAGATACCACAGTGGCAGCACAATATACTGCCCCAGCAGAACCAGATACCACAGTGCAGCACAATATACCGCCCCAGCAGAACCAGATACCACAGTGCAGCACAATATACCGCCCAGCAGAACCAGATACCACAGTGCAGCACAATATACTGCCCCAGCAGAACCAGATACCACAGTACAGCACAATATACTGCCCCAGCAGAACCAGATACCACAGTGCAGCACAATATACTGCCCCAGCAGAACCAGATACCACAGTACAGCACAATATACCGCCCCAGCAGAAACCAGATACCACAGTGCAGCACAATATACTGCCCCAGCAGAACCAGATACCACAGTGCAGCACAATATACTGCCCCAACAGAACCAGATACCACAGTACAGCACAATATACTGCCCCAGCAGAACCAGATACCACAGTGCAGCACAATATACCGCCCCAGCAGAACCAGATACCACAGTGCAGCACAATATACCGCCCCAGCAGAACCAGATACTACAGTGCAGCACAATATACCGCCCCAGCAGAACCAGATACCACAGTGCAGCACAATATACTGCCCCAGCAGAACCAGATACTACAGTACAGCACAATATACTGCCCCAGCAGAACCAGATACCACAGTACAGCACAATATACTGCCCCAGCAGAACCAGATACCACAGTGCAGCACAATATACTGCCCCAGCAGAACCAGATACCACAGTGCAGTACAGCAGGGACATAGCTATAGGGGAAGTGGCTGTTTTTGGGAACAGACTACCAGAGTGTTGAATGGAGATGTGATGCTAGCCTCACACTGGAAGGCGCGGTCAGACTACACACACGGTTTGGTCGTAGTCTGTAACCATGGAGACATAGAAATCTGCACAGGAGCTGCACACACAGGGAGATTTCTAAGGAAGACAGTTTGCAAAATTGCTTCATTTACTATTTCAGGAGCAAAAAAATAAAAATGTGACTACAAATGACCCAAATCTCCGTAGACGCGTGAGGTAAACGCCACGTCGTGTGCGCTCTCTGTAGACCGTTTGCTCTTCCTGTGTATCCGGCTTCCGCGGTATTTCTCCCTGTTTACGAGCTCTGTTCTTGTATATAACACTGTGCATTGTTTCCAGCATTTGATTATTTGCCCCGGACCCCCCGTCCCTCGCCTCGTGCACATGTTGGGATTCTCGCACATTCCCGGCTTTGTTCCCGGTCCAGAGAGTAAACTCTGTGTTGTTTCATCACATATTTACAGCGCGACCGTTTAATCAGATCCTTTTCAGGAGGCGCGAGGCTCTAATGTGGCTGATTTTACCATCAGGCTGGTGGGTCTCATCTAAGGGCCAAAATACAGCCGCGTTTTCTGGTTCGTCTAATCTAATCAGCACTTGGCACAACTTAAACCGCGCTGCAGAGTCTCCCTGTTAATGGACGGCAGCGAGAGATTACAGATGTGCAGGGAGCACCTAATTGGTAGAATCCTTAGGGAAGTAAATGAATTGGATTGGACCAGGTGACTGCGCCGTTAACGTGGAAAGAACAACGAATCCACGGAAAATCCTCTGACGCGCCGTGCAGGATCCCAAGTGAGGAATGTACGGTGCGGGGGATGGGTGCTGTGATATCATTCTGCTTTATATGGGGAAATTTTGGATTTATTCATCTTGTATTGATCTTCAGTTCCATCATGCCTTATACTTTCCTCCAGAGCTGCATTCATAATTCTGCTGGTTTCCTATTATCTCTGAGGTTGCAGGACCTCACATCGCCTGCTGGTTCAGTGTCTGCACAAGGTAGACTTCATAAAATGGTCTGATGCAGAAAAAGGGACATATCCCAGAATGCAGCCGTGCATCATGTCAGCAGGAGCATCAACATTTTTTGTTTTTTTTATACCGTTTTAGAGAAAGTCCATGCTCACTTTAAAATCCCCAAAAAGGCGCTAATTTTTGTGCAAAAATGGCAAACGCGAATTATACATTTCCTGCACAGTCCCTTTAAGTGGCTTCAAGCTTACCTCAGACATTGCCCCCAACTTCCCTGGTGACTACTAACCTGCCCAGGAGTCCCAGTCAGCAATGAAGAGGCTGCAGCTGATGGTTACAGGCCACGGCAGCTCTCCTCGTGGCATACAGATGCATGGGTCACAGTATGGCTCCTTGTCACACAGTATCCACGCCGTCTGGTCCACCGCTGTCTAGGACGCTCTGTTCCTCCTGACCTGACTGCTGCATCGGTCCAGTAATACTCCAGGGTGTGGGTTGAGAACTGCTGCCCCTCATCCAGGCTCAAATCTGCGTCACTTACTTCTACTATCTACTACAATGTGGGATGTGGATGGTTCTCACTGACAGGGCCTCTCAGCCTGCCTCTGCTGTCTCACTTTGACCGATCTGTGGATGGTACTGACCACGTGGTCTTCAGAGACTCCTCTATGTGCAGACATCAGGAGCCCTCTGTGATTCCTGAGTGTTTTCTTATAGTGCCGCCATTTAATGGATACATTTGCTTGTTTGCTGATGACACAAAAGTGTGTAATAGGGTTGATGTTCCAGGAGGTGTCGGTAATATGGAGAATGATTTATCTTTATTAGATAAGTGGTCAAAACAATGGAAACTTCAGTTTAATGTTTCCAAATGTAAAATAATTCACTTGGGGAGAAGAAATCCTCTATCTGAGGATCGTATTGGCAGTTCTGTGCTAACAAAGACCTCAGAAGAGAAGGATTTGGGGGTAGTCATCTCTGACAGCCTCAAAATGAGTAACCAATGTAGCCAGGCGGTGGGGAAAGCAAATCGTATGCTTGGCTGCATAGCTAGAGGTATAAGAAGCAGAAAGAGGGAGATTGTGATCCCTCTGTATAGAGCTCTAGTGAGACCACATCTGGAATACTGGGTTCTGGAGACCTCACCTGCAAAAGGAGATTGGGTCCAAAGAAGAGCTAGAAACATGGCGGAAGGTCTAAAACATAGAACTTATCAAGAAAGACTCAATAGTCTGGAGGAAAGAAGAGAAAGGGGGGACATGACTGAAACCTTTACATATGTTAAAGGACTGAATAAAGTTCAGGAGGGAAGGGTTATTAATAAGAAACAGAAAACAAGAACAAGGGGCACAATCTGAGGTTAGAGGAAAAATCAAGAACAACATTAGAAAATATTACTTCACTGAAAGAGTAGTAGAAGCTTGGAACAAACTTCCAGCAGAGGTGGTTGATAAATCCACAGTAACTGAATGTAAACCTGTATCTATCCTAAGAGAACAATAAAGGATAATAAACGGGCGACTAGATGGACCAGGTGGGCTTTTTCTGCTGTCAATCTTCTTCTATGTTTCATTTCCATGTAGTAGAGGGTGCAGTCAATATGTTTTCTTCCAGGAGGGGGTGCAGTAGATACGTTTCCTTGTAGTAGGGGGTGCAGTGGATACGTTTCCTTGTAGTAGGGGGTGCAGTAGATACATTTTCTTGTAGTAGGGGGTGCAGTGGATACGTTTCCTTGTATTAGGGGGTGCAGTAGATACATTTCCTTGTATTAGGGGGTGCAGTGGATACGTTTCCTTGTAGTAGGGGGTGCAGTGGATACGTTTCCTTGTAGTAGGGGGTGCAGTGGATACGTTTCCTTGTAGTAGGGGGTGCAGTGGATACGTTTCCTTGTAGTAGGGGGTGCAGTAGATACATTTCCTTGTAGTAGGGGGTGCAGTGGATACATTTCCTTGTAGTAGAGGGTGCGTTCAATATGTTTTCTTATAGGAGGGGGTGTGGTGGATACATTTCCTTGTAGTAGAGGGTGCAGTGGATACGTTTCCTTGTAGTAGAGGGTGCAGTAGATACATTTCCTTGTAGTATAGGGTGCAGTGGATACATTTCCTTGTAGTAGATGGTGCAGTGGATACATTTCCTTGTAGTACAGGGTGCAGTGGATACATTTCCTTGTAGTAGAAGGTGCAGTGGATACATTTCCTTGTAGTAGAGGGTGCAGTGGATACGTTTCCTTGTAGTAGAGGGTGCAGTAGATACATTTCCTTGTAGTATAGGGTGCAGTGGATACATTTCCTTGTAGTAGAGGGTGCGTTCAGTATGTTTTCTTATAGGAGGGGGTGTGGTGGATATGTTTCCTTGTAGTAGGGAGTGCAGTGGATACATTTCCTTGTAGTACGGGGTGCAGTGAATATGTTTCCTTGTAGTAGAGGGTGCAGTGGATACATTTCCTTGTAGTAAATGGTGCAGTGGATACATTTCCTTGTAGTAGAGGGTGCAGTGGATACATTTCTTTGTAGTATAGGGTGCGTTCAATATGTTTTCTTATAGGAGGGGGTGTGGTGGATATGTTTCCTTGTACTACGGCATGCAGTGATTACGTTTTCTTGCAGGAGGGGGTGCATTTATTTTCTGCCTTCTTAGGCCCCATTCAGACGACCATATTTTTGCTCCGCATCCAGACTATTTTTTGCGGATCGCAGGTTGACTCATTCATTGAAATGAGGCCACAAAAAATTCGGACAGTACACCGCGTACTCTCCACATCTGTACATACGTTCTGTGCCCCCCGCAAAAAAGATAGAACGTGTCCTATTCTTGTCCATTTTGCTGACAGGGACAGATATTGCAACAATGTGTCAGTGAAAAAAACAGATGCAACACGGACATTACATGGATTTTATCTCTATTTTTTGCAGATCTGCGCTTTCCAGACCGCGGTCATCAGTCGTGTGAACGCACCAGTCATACAGCCGAGGTTTCCATGCCAGCACTGGTCACCTCTCCCAGAAACCAGTTCTTCCACTTGCAGTGTGATCAGGTGTGAACGTCGTTAGCTCTGACTTTTTGCACTTTCGGAGCGACATTCCTGATCCGGAGATTAGAAGCCCCCCCCTTGTCTGCGGAGACGTCTCACCTTTCTGGAGCGCTGTGTCCATCTTCAGCCGCTTTGTCTTCCACGTAATCCAGAACCTGATCCATCTCATCAGCCGCGGCCGCAGTGTCAGACACGAAGAGGCATTGTTCACACTGACGGGTGGAAGGGTGCGGGCACTATATAGACCATGTGGTATCTATAACCCGGGCACCTCCACTATATACACTATAGGGCACCAGGGTGCGGGCACTATATAGACCATGTGGTATCTATAACCCGGGCACCTCCACTATATACACTATAGGGCACCAGGGTGTGGGCACTATATAGACCACATGGTATCTATAACCCGGACACCTCCACTATATACACTATAGGGCACCAGGGTGTGGGCACTATATAGACCATGTGGTATCTATAACCAGGGCACCTCCACTATATACACTATAGGGCACCAGGGTGTGGGCACTATATAGACCATGTGGTATCTATAACCCGGGCACCTCCACTATATACACTATAGGGCACCAGGGTGCGGGCACTATATAGACCATGTGGTATCTATAACCCGGGCACCTCCACTATATACACTATAGGGCACCAGGGTGCGGGCACTATATAGACCCACATGGTATCTATAACCCGGGCACCTCCACTATATACACTATAGGGCACCAGGGTGCGGGCACTATATAGACCATGTGGTATCTATAACCCGGGCACCTCCACTATATACACTATAGGGCACCAGGGTGCGGGCACTATATAGACCACCTGGTATCTATAACCCGGGCACCTCCACTATATACACTATAGGGCACCAGGGTGCGGGCACTATATAGACCATGTGGTATCTATAACCCGGGCACCTCCACTATATACACTATAGGGCACCAGGGTGCGGGCACTATATAGACCACCTGGTATCTATAACCCGGGCACCTCCACTATATACACTATAGGGCACCAGGGTGCGGGCACTATATAGACCATGTGGTATCTATAACCCGGGCACCTCCACTATATACACTATAGGGCACCAGGGTGCGGGCACTATATAGACCACCTGGTATCTATAACCCGGGCACCTCCACTATATACACTATAGGGCACCAGGGTGCGGGCACTATATAGACCACATGGTATCTATAACCCGGGCACCTCCACTATATACACTATAGGGCACCAGGGTGTGGGCACTATATAGACCATGTGGTATCTATAACCCGGGCACCTCCACTATATACACTATAGGGCACCAGGGTGTGGGCACTATATAGACCACATGGTATCTATAACCCGGGCACCTCCACTATATACACTATAGGGCACCAGGGTGCGGGCACTATATAGACCACCTGGTATCTATAACCCGGGCACCTCCACTATATACACTATAGGGCACCAGGGTGCGGGCACTATATAGACCATGTGGTATCTATAACCCGGGCACCTCCACTATATACACTATAGGGCACCAGGGTGCGGGCACTATATAGACCATGTGGTATCTATAACCCGGGCACCTCCACTATATACACTATAGGGCACCAGGGTGCGGGCACTATATAGACCACATGGTATCTATAACCCGGGCACCTCCACTATATACACTATAGGGCACCAGGGTGTGGGCACTATATAGACCACCTGGTATCTATAACCCGGGCACCTCCACTATATACACTATAGGGCACCAGGGTGTGGGCACTATATAGACCACATGGTATCTATAACCCGGGCACCTCCACTATATACACTATAGGGCACCAGGGTGTGGGCACTATATAGACCACCTGGTATCTATAACCCGGGCACCTCCACTATATACACTATAGGGCACCAGGGTGTGGGCACTATATAGACCATGTGGTATCTATAACCCGGGCACCTCCACTATATACACTATAGGGCACCAGGGTGTGGGCACTATATAGACCACCTGGTATCTATAACCCGGGCACCTCCACTATATACACTATAGGGCACCAGGGTGCGGGCACTATATAGACCACCTGGTATCTATAACCCGGGCACCTCCACTATATACACTATAGGGCACCAGGGTGCGGGCACTATATAGACCACCTGGTATCTATAACCCGGGCACCTCCACTATATACACTATAGGGCACCAGGGTGCGGGCACTATATAGACCACCTGGTATCTATAACCCGGGCACCTCCACTATATACACTATAGGGCACCAGGGTGTGGGCACTATATAGACCACATGGTATCTATAACCCGGGCACCTCCACTATATACACTATAGGGCACCAGGGTGCGGGCACTATATAGACCATGTGGTATCTATAACCCGGGCACCTCCACTATATACACTATAGGGCACCAGGGTGCGGGCACTATATAGACCATGTGGTATCTATAACCCGGGCACCTCCACTATATACACTATAGGGCACCAGGGTGCGGGCACTATATAGACCATGTGGTATCTATAACCCGGGCACCTCCACTATATACACTATAGGGCACCAGGGTGCGGGCACTATATAGACCATGTGGTATCTATAACCCGGGCACCTCCACTATATACACTATAGGGCACCAGGGTGTGGGCACTATATAGACCACATGGTATCTATAACCCGGACACCTCCACTATATACACTATAGGGCACCAGGGTGTGGGCACTATATAGACCATGTGGTATCTATAACCAGGGCACCTCCACTATATACACTATAGGGCACCAGGGTGTGGGCACTATATAGACCATGTGGTATCTATAACCCGGGCACCTCCACTATATACACTATAGGGCACCAGGGTGCGGGCACTATATAGACCATGTGGTATCTATAACCCGGGCACCTCCACTATATACACTATAGGGCACCAGGGTGCGGGCACTATATAGACCACATGGTATCTATAACCCGGGCACCTCCACTATATACACTATAGGGCACCAGGGTGCGGGCACTATATAGACCATGTGGTATCTATAACCCGGGGCACCTCCACTATATACACTATAGGGCACCAGGGTGCGGGCACTATATAGACCACCTGGTATCTATAACCCGGGCACCTCCACTATATACACTATAGGGCACCAGGGTGCGGGCACTATATAGACCATGTGGTATCTATAACCCGGGCACCTCCACTATATACACTATAGGGCACCAGGGTGCGGGCACTATATAGACCACCTGGTATCTATAACCCGGGCACCTCCACTATATACACTATAGGGCACCAGGGTGCGGGCACTATATAGACCATGTGGTATCTATAACCCGGGCACCTCCACTATATACACTATAGGGCACCAGGGTGCGGGCACTATATAGACCACCTGGTATCTATAACCGGGCACCTCCACTATATACACTATAGGGCACCAGGGTGCGGGCACTATATAGACCACATGGTATCTATAACCCGGGCACCTCCACTATATACACTATAGGGCACCAGGGTGTGGGCACTATATAGACCATGTGGTATCTATAACCCGGGCACCTCCACTATATACACTATAGGGCACCAGGGTGTGGGCACTATATAGACCACATGGTATCTATAACCCGGGCACCTCCACTATATACACTATAGGGCACCAGGGTGCGGGCACTATATAGACCACCTGGTATCTATAACCCGGGCACCTCCACTATATACACTATAGGGCACCAGGGTGCGGGCACTATATAGACCATGTGGTATCTATAACCCGGGCACCTCCACTATATACACTATAGGGCACCAGGGTGCGGGCACTATATAGACCATGTGGTATCTATAACCCGGGCACCTCCACTATATACACTATAGGGCACCAGGGTGCGGGCACTATATAGACCACATGGTATCTATAACCCGGGCACCTCCACTATATACACTATAGGGCACCAGGGTGTGGGCACTATATAGACCACCTGGTATCTATAACCCGGGCACCTCCACTATATACACTATAGGGCACCAGGGTGTGGGCACTATATAGACCACATGGTATCTATAACCCGGGCACCTCCACTATATACACTATAGGGCACCAGGGTGTGGGCACTATATAGACCACCTGGTATCTATAACCCGGGCACCTCCACTATATACACTATAGGGCACCAGGGTGTGGGCACTATATAGACCATGTGGTATCTATAACCCGGGCACCTCCACTATATACACTATAGGGCACCAGGGTGTGGGCACTATATAGACCACCTGGTATCTATAACCCGGGCACCTCCACTATATACACTATAGGGCACCAGGGTGCGGGCACTATATAGACCACCTGGTATCTATAACCCGGGCACCTCCACTATATACACTATAGGGCACCAGGGTGCGGGCACTATATAGACCACCTGGTATCTATAACCCGGGCACCTCCACTATATACACTATAGGGCACCAGGGTGCGGGCACTATATAGACCACCTGGTATCTATAACCGGGCACCTCCACTATATACACTATAGGGCACCAGGGTGTGGGCACTATATAGACCACATGGTATCTATAACCCGGGCACCTCCACTATATACACTATAGGGCACCAGGGTGCGGGCACTATATAGACCATGTGGTATCTATAACCCGGGCACCTCCACTATATACACTATAGGGCACCAGGGTGCGGGCACTATATAGACCATGTGGTATCTATAACCCGGGCACCTCCACTATATACACTATAGGGCACCAGAGTGCAGGCACTATATAGACCATGTGGTATCTATAACTCGGGCACCAGGGTGCGGGCACTATAGGGCACTATGTACACCACATGGTGCCCATATAGATTGGCGCTGACCTCACAGAATCTCTGATTTGTCTGATTGCTTTGAGAGTAGTCGCCCTCCCTGGGTGTTCGCCATCATCACGTACGCCCAGATTTCCCCGTATGGGGCTCGTTTCATCCTTTCTTTGCCCTTTGATCATAAATTGTCTAAAATCCGTAAAACTGTGATAAATTGATCCCAGCGATTGGCGCTGACAGGAGATGAAGGGCATGAAATAATGACAGGCTGCCAGCGAGACGCCCCGGACCCCCCGTGTGTCCTTCTAATGGAGGCCTCCCCCGTGGTGCCAGGGCTTGATCAGGCTGACAGGTAGGTCGCCCCTTCTGCTGTGCGGCTGAGTCAGTGATATGAGGCATGTCGTGGCTCGTGCCTCCTGCTCCATGTTATCGGCTGAGCAGATTTTAACTGTTAGCAGTGGAGGAATTGTGTAAAATGCCTTTTTTCTCCTTGAATATTACCCGTGGAGCGCAGGCAGCTCGTGTAATAAAGTGGTGGCGCCACATGCGGAGCGGCAGGGCACCGGATCCTCAGGAGCTGCCCAGAAAAAAGAGGCAGAAGAAAGAACGAAGCTTCGCCAACAGTTCTGAGCATGGCGGATCATCGCGATGGCGGCGCCGCTTATCACGGTGATCCGTCTCCAGCCGCCCCTCATCTCCCCCAACACGACTGCCCAAGTGCAAATATGTACCAGTCATACGAAGATAGCACCACGCTAAATGGCGACACGTATCGGACTGTTCTGTCACAAAGTAACGAAGAGAGAAATGTCAGAGCAAAATCAGATCCATGGAGTAAGCAACTGATCTAGAGATCAGCGGTGACATCACTGAGAATGCAGCCTATCCATCACTAGAGATCAGCGGTGACATCACTGAGAATGCCGCCTATCCATCACTAGAGATCAGCGGTGACATTACTGAGAATGCAGCCTATCCATCACTAGAGATCAGCGGTGACATCACTGAGAATGCAGCCTATCCATCACTAGAGATCAGCGGTGACATCACTGAGAATGCAGCCTATCCATCACTAGAGATCAGCGGTGACATCACTGAGAATGCAGCCTATCCATCACTAGAGATCAGCGGTGACATCACTGAGAATGCAGCCTATCCATCACTAGAGATCAGCGGTGACATCACTGAGAATGCAGCCTATCCATCACTAGAGATCAGCGGTGACATCACTGAGAATGCCGCCTATCCCATCACCAGAGATCAGTGGTGACATCACTGAGAATGCAGCCTATCCATCACCAGAGATCAGCGGTGACATCACTGAGAATGCAGCCTATCCATCACTAGAATCAGCGGTGACATCACTGAGAATGCAGCCATCCATCACTAGAGATCAGCGGTGACATCACTGAGAATGCAGCCTATCCATCACTAGAGATCAGAGGTGACATCACTGAGAATGCAGCCTATCCATCACTAGAGATCAGCCGGTGACATCACTGAGAATGCCGCCCTATCCATCACTAGAGATCAGCGGTGACATCACTGAGAATTGCCGCCTATCCATCACTAGAGATCAGCGGTGGACATCACTGAGAATGCAGCCTATCCATCACTAGAGATCAGTGGTGACATCACTGAGAATGCCGCCTATCCATCACTAGAGATCAGCGGTGACATCACTGAGAATGCAGCCTATCCATCACTAGAGATCAGCGGTGACATCACTGAGAATGCAGGCCTATCCATCACTAGAGATCAGCGGTGACATCACTGAGAATGCGCCTATCCATCACTAGAGATCAGCGGTGACATCACTGAGAATGCCGCCTATCCATCACTAGAGATCAGCGGTGACATCACTGAGAATGCCGCCTATCCATCACTAGAGATCAGTGGTGACATCACTGAGAATGCAGCCTATCCATCACTAGAGATCAGCGGTGACATCACTGAGAATGCCGCCTATCCATTCACTAGAGATCAGCGGTGACATCACTGAGAATGCAGCCTATCCATCACTAGAGATCAGTGGTGACATCACTGAGAATGCCGCCTATCCATCACTAGAGATCAGCGGTGACATCACTGAGAATACAGCCTATCCATCACTAGAGATCAGCGGTGACATCACTGAGAATGCCGACTATCCATCACTAGAGATCAGCGGTGACATCACTGAGAATGCAGCCTATCCATCACTAGAGATCAGCGGTGACATCACTGAGAATGCAGCCTATCCATTCACTAGAGATCAGCGGTGATATCACTGAGAATGCAGCCTATCCATTCACTAGAGATTAGCGGTGACATCACTGAGAATGCCGCCTATCCATTCACTAGAGATCAGCGGTGACATCACTGAGAATGCCGCCTATCCATCACTAGAGATCAGAGGTGACATCACTGAGAATACAGCCTATCCATCACTAGAGATTAGTGGTGACATCACTGAGAATACAGCCTATCCATCACTAGAGATCAGCGGTGACATCACTGGGAATGCAGCCTATCCATCACTAGAGATCAGCGGTGACATCACTGAGAATACAGCCTATCCATCACTAGAGATCAGCAGTGACATCACTGAGAATGCAGCCTATCCATCACTAGAGATCAGCAGTGACATCACTGAGAATGCAGCCTATCCATCACTAGAGATCAGCGGTGACATCACTGAGAATGCAGCCTATCCATCACTAGAGATCAGCGGTGACATCACTGAGAATGCAGCCTATCCCACTAGAGATTGTGGTGACATCACTGAGAATACAGCCTATCCATCACTAGAGATCAGCGGTGACATCACTGGGGAATGCAGCCTATCCATCACTAGAGATCAGCAGGTGACATCACTGAGAATACAGCCTATCCATCACTAGAGATCAGCAGTGACATCACTGAGAATGCAGCCTATCCATCACTAGAGATCAGCAGTGACATCACTGAGAATGCAGCCTATCCATCACTAGAGATCGCGGTGACATCACTGAGAATACAGCCTATCCATCACTAGAGATCAGCCGGTGACATCACTGAGAATGCCGCCTATCCATCACTAGAGATCAGCAGTGACATCACTGAGAATGCAGCCTATCCAATCACTAGAGTCAGCCAGTGACATCACTGAGAATGCCGCCTATCCATCACTAAGAGATCAGCGGTTGACATCACTGAGAATGCCGCCTATCCATCACTAGAGAATCAAGCCGGTGACATCACTGAGAATGCCGCCTATCCATCACTAGAGATCACTCGGTGACATCACTGAGAATGCCGCCTATCCATCACTAGAGATCAGCGGTGACATCACTGAGAATGCCGCCTATCCATCACTAGGATCAGCAGTGACATCACTGAGAATGCCGCCTATCCATCACTAGAGATCAGCGGTGACATCACTGAGAATGCCGCCTATCCATCACTAGAGATCAGCGGTGACATCACTGAGAATGCCGCCTATCCATCACTAGAGATCAGCGGTGACATCACTGAGAATGCAGCCTATCCATCACTAGAGATCAGCGGTGACATCACTGAGAATGCCGCCTATCCATCACTAGAGATCAGCGGTGACATCACTGAGAATGCAGCCTATCCATCACTAGAAAACAGCGGTGACATCACTGAGAATGCAGCCTATCCATTACTAGAGATCAGCGGTGACATCACTGAGAATGCAGCCTATCCATCACTAGAGATCAGCAGTGACATCACTGAGAATGCAGCCTATCCATCACTAGAGATCAGCAGTGACATCACTGAGAATGCCGCCTATCCATCACTAGAGATCAGCGGTGACATCACTGAGAATGCCGCCTATCCATTCACTAGAGATCAGCGGTGACATCACTGAGAATGCCGCCTATCCATCACTAGAGATCAGCAGTGACATCGCTGAGAATGCAGCCTATCCATCACTAGAGATCAGCGGTGACATCACTGAGAATGCAGCCTATCCATTCACTAGAGATCAGCGGTGACATCACTGAGAATGCAGCCTATCCATCACTAGAGATCAGCAGTGACATCACTGAGAATGCTGCCTATCCATCACTAGAGATCAGCAGTGACATCACTGAGAATGCCGCCTATCCATCACTAGAGATCAGCGGTGACATCACTGAGAATGCCGCCTATCCATCACTAGAGATCAGCAGTGACATCACTGAGAATGACGCCTATCCATCACTAGAGATCAGCAGTGACATCACTGAGAATGCCGCCTATCCATCACTAGAGATCAGCGGTGACATCACTGAGAATGCCGCCTATCCATCACTAGAGATCAGCAGTGACATCACTGAGAATGCCGCCTATCCATCACTAGAGATCAGCGCTGACATCTCCATGTATGTATATAATTTTCTACCACTAGAAGACATGTTAAGCAGGGCGAGGGGATTGATTTGGGGGGATCAACACCTTTCCTACATGACAGGGACACTTGAAGATTTGTCACAGTCCTGATTTTCTATGGTCACGGAGCAGCAGGTGGTCGGCCGCTGTCCAGAGCCCAACTAAACCCGGTCTGGATATAGATGAGGGGCTGAAGAGCAGCGGAGCCTTATCACAGGCGATGTGGAGAGCCTCAGCTGTCAGTGCCGGTAACCTGAGCCAAAGGAGCCAGCTGCAGCCACAAGGAGCACAGAACAGCCCAATCCTGGGGTCCGCCACAAGCCCCTCAGAGCCGGGCACACACTGGATTCCTGAGGATCCCCTTTATCTGACCCCAAAATAAACATAACTGCAGTGATCCCCAGATCTGCCCTGAGCCCCTCATCAGTCTCAGATGGCTTCCCGGTGACATCACTTCATGTCCTCACCCAGGAGCCTCCACTATCAGCCTCCACCAGGAGCTTCCATTATCAGCCTCTACCATCAGCCTCCACCAGGAGCCCCCACCATCAGCCTCCACCAGGAGCCTTCACCATCAGCCTCCACTATCAGCCTCCACCAGGAGCCTTCACCATCAGCCTCCACTATCAGCCTCCACCAGGAGCCCCCACCATCAGCCTCCACTATCAGCCCCCACCATCGTCCCCCACCAGGAGCTTCCATTATCAGCCTCTACCATCAGCCACCACTATCAGCCTCAACCATCAGCCTCCACCAGGAGCCCCCACCATCAGCCTCCACTATCAGCCTCCACCAGGAGCCTTCACCATCAGCCTCCACTATCAGCCTCCACATCAGCCTCCACCAGGAGCCCCCACCATCAGCCTCCACTATCAGCCCCCACCATCGTCCCCCACCAGGAGCTTCCATTATCAGCCTCTACCATCAGCCTCCACCATCAGCCACCACTATCAGCCTCAACCATCAGCCTCCACCAGGAGCCTCCACCATCAGCCACCACCATCAGCCTCCACTATCAGCCTCAACCATCAGCCTCCACCAGGAGCCTCCACAATCAGCCTCCACCAGGAGCCTCCACCATCAGCCTTCACCAGGAGTCTCCATCATCAGCCTCCACCATCAGCTTCCACCAGGAGCCTTCTCATGGAGGACAGAAGACCTGCCTTCTTCGCTGCAGAGTCTTCATGCTTCAAGTTTTCTAATCGATTCTACGCTCGCTTCTTTCTGACAGAGATGACATTGTCTGCAGGGATACATTGTAACAAACAGCTTGAGTTTGTTACAATGTATCAGTGTAAACAACAGAAGGTTATTCTAGAGCAGCAGAACTTCCACAGCCCAATTAGTGAGATTTACACGACTGATGAAACCATCGGGGGGCGCTCTAGTTTACCACTTACTGGATTTCTACTGCGATGGCGTTAAGCCTATGAGGGGCAGGTGGAGGATACAAGGATTTAGCTATAGGGGTTGTAGTCACAACTGGTGCCTTAGGGGCCCCAAAGGGCCACTGACAGATAAGAAGACACCAGTGTAAAGAATGTCTTGTGGTAAGTGGAGGCTTAGGTACAGGTTGGGGAGATACAGGAGCCCCTCGGGGCCATTTACTAGAAAGGCTGGGGGAGCCAAGTCGGGCCCCATTTAAACATCTGCTGTGGGGCCCTTTGATCTTCACGTCTGACCCTTTGACTCCATAACCAGCTTCACAGGGGTACATATAACTATGGGGGAAGCTCAGGTCGCAGATGGACCTTGGTCATGTTGAGGGGACCCCTCTTTCACACAGGAGATCAGCTCCCAGTGACATGTTGGGGCCCCAGTATAGGGTTATATAGGGCCCCATGTTCCAGCTACCCCTCTGCACTGACCAGTCACGTTGTCATTATCCAGCACCTCCTTATAAGTGTTGTAGATCGGGCGCTGTCTGGGTCTTTTGGGGTCAGAGTCTAATTTACACTGGAAATTCAGTGACAAACACATCATAAATAATTGTCCTGAAGTCGCCGATTGTCCGGAAACATTATCGCCTTCACTACCAATCAGCAGCGATTTGATTATGAGCTGGAAATGCTGGTAACAAATCTCTTCCCTCTAAGTGGCGGCTCCAGTCACCACCCGTAGGAAAGCAGGACAATCAATAATATTTTAAATTGAATAGATCAATCTCTCCTTCGCTGCTGCAAGGAAATATTGAGTTTTATTTGATACTGTGCCGAACGCGATCCGAACATTACCCGGCGCTGGGCCGCAGAGCAGCAGGGGAAGGATACGACTGCGTCACGGCCCAGCTCGGAAAATGAGAAAACTTTCACCATTGGCTCTGACACCTTCCCAGCCGCCTCCGATTTTTTTTATTCTGCAAATATTTTTACGGCCTAATGAAAGTTGATTAAAGTTATTACATCAGAGTCACGTTTCTCGCTATTCCGAGCCGCACAAACCCAAACAATTCAGTCATAAGAGGGAAGTAATGGGAATACAATGTGTCTGAAACGTTACAATGTTACACACACCAGCAGAGTGTTTACAACTGAAACTTTCATTTCCCGCTTCTGTGGTTTTTGGACAAGGACATTAAAGCTATGTAATACTAAAAAAAAAAATAATAATAAAAAAATACAATAATAAAAATATAATACAATGTAATAATACAAAGAAATATAATAATGAAAAATATAATAAAAATTTCAATAATAAGAAATATAATACAATGTAATAATACAATGAAATATTATAATGAAAATATAATGAAAAATATAATCATAAAAATACAATAATACAAAAAAAGTATTTTAAAACATCTTGCATGACCCAAATGGATCTCCCTAAGAGCTCCTAGAGGGTGACTAACTTTTCAAAACACTTTTGAGATGTCATAGAGAGCAGGGGTCTGAGCCCTGAGACACCCATCGAAGGAAGAGAAAAGCGCAATCTCTCTCTTCGCTCCATAGAATTCTATGGGCCTGTCTTGATTCCGTCCTCAGCAGCGATAGAGAAGAAGAGAGAGCCTCCTATGCCCGTGCATCGCTGTCTTCATTCTAGGGATCATTGGAGTCTCAATACTTAGAACCCCCCCTTTCCCGATCTAAACTTCTCTCATGTCTCTATGACATGTTAAAGTTTTTTGAATAGTTTGTGACCCTTTAAAAAAAAAACAACTTCTGTATAAAATGAAGATTCTTCCTCTCCCCCGCCCAATACATGAGCCCCTCCCCTGCAAACTCTTCCCCTGCCCAGTGTATGAACTCTGCCCCCGCACAGTGCATGAACTCTTCCCCTGCACAGTGCATGAACTCTTCCCCTACGCAGTGTATGAACTCTTCCCCTGCCCAGTATATGAACTCTGCCCCTGCCCAGTGTATGAACTCTGCCCCCGCACAGTGCATGAACTCTTCCCCTGCACAGTGCATGAACTCTTCCTCTGCCCAGTATATGAACTCTGCCCCTGCCCAGTGTATGAACTCTGCCCCGCACAGTGCATGAACTCTTCCCCTGCGCAGTATATGAACTCTTTCCCTGCACAGTGCATGAAATCTTCCCCTGCACAGTATTTGAACTCTTCCACTGCACAGTGCATGAACTCTTCCCCTGCGCAGTGTATGAACTCTTCCACTGCACAGTGAATGAAATCTTCCCCTGCACAGTGTTTTAACTCTTTCCCTGCACAGTGTATGAACTCTTCACCTGCACAGTGTATGAACTCTTCCCCTGCCCAGTATATGAACTCTGCCCCTGCCCAGTGTATGAAACTCTGCCACCCCACAGTGCATGAACTCTTCCCCTGCACAGTGCATGAACTCTTCCCCTGCCCAGTATATGAACTCTTCCCCTGCCCAGTGTATGAACTCTTCCCCTGCGCAGTATATGAACTCTTTCCCTGCACAGTGCATGAAATCTTCCCCTGCACAGTATTTGAACTCTTCCACTGCACAGTGCATGAACTCTTCCCCTGCGCAGTGTATGAACTCTTCCACTGCACAGTGAATGAAATCTTCCCCTGCACAGTGTTTTAACTCTTTCCCTGCACAGTATATGAACTCTTCACCTGCACAGTGTATGAACTCTTCCCCTGCTCAGTATATGAACTCTGCCCCTGCCCAGTGTATGAACTCTGCCCCCCCACAGTGCATGAACTCTTCCCCTGCACAGTGCATGAACTCTTCCCCTGCCCAGTATATGAACTCTTCCCCTGCCCAGTGTATGAACTCTTCCCCTGCGCAGTATATGAACTCTTTCCCTGCACAGTGCATGAAATCTTCCCCTGCACAGTATTTGAACTCTTCCACTGCACAGTGCATGAACTCTTCCCCTGCGCAGTGTATGAACTCTTCCACTGCACAGTGAATGAAATCTTCCCCTGCACAGTGTTTTAACTCTTTCCCTGCACAGTGTATGAACTCTTCACCTGCACAGTGTATGAACTCTTCCCCTACACAGTGTAAGAACTCTTCCCCTGCACAGTGTATGAACTCTTCCCCTGCACAGTGTATGAACTCTTCCCCTGCACAGTGTATGAATTCTTCACCTACATAGTGTATGAACTCTTCCCCTGCACAGTGCATGAACTCTACCCCTGCACAGTGTATGAACTTTTCCACTGCACAGTGTATGAACTCTTCCACTGCACAGTGTATTAACTCTTCCTCTGCATAGTGTATGAACTCTTCCTTTGAACAGTGCATGGATTCTTCGCCTGCATAGTGTATGGACTCTTCCCCTGCATAGTGTATGAACTATTCCACTGCACAGTGTATGAATTCTTCCACTGAATAGTGTATTAACTCTTCCCCTGCACAGTGCATTAACTCTTCCTCTGCATAGTGTATGAACTCTTCCTTTGAACAGTGTATGGACTCTTCCCCTGCATAGTGTATTAACTCTTCCCCTGCACAGTGTATTAACTCTTCCCCTGCACAGTGTATTAACTCTTCCCCTGCACAGTGTATTAACTCTTCCTCTGCATAGTGTATGAACTCTTCCTTTGAACAGTGCATGGATTCTTCGTCTGCATAGTGTATTAACTCTTCCCCTGCACAGTGTATGAACTCTTCCCCTGCACAGTGTATTAACTCTTCCCCTGAACAGTGTATTAACTCTTCCTCTGCACAGTGTATGAACTCTTCCTTTGAACAGTGCATGGATTCTTCGTCTGCATAGTGTATTAACTCTTCCCCTGCACAGTGTATGAACTCTTCCCCTGCACAGTGTATTAATTCTTCCCCTGCACAGTGTATGAACTCTTCCACTGCACTTTGTATGAACTCTTCCTTTGAACAGTGTATGACTGCCCCCCACACACACATTTAGTGGCTGTTATCTCCCTGACAACTATTTTCCCATCCTGCAGATGTGTCAGACTCCACCCCTTTCTTTACATAATTTTTTTAACAACAAACCTCCACCCTGAGTGTGAACAGAGTATAAAATAACAATGCATATGAAACTTCACGGAAAACAAAGGGAGTTTACACCTTTCCATCCTTCAGTTGTCAGGCGTGGTCTCTGGCAGGGAGTTGTCAGTGTAATGTAGTGATGAAACTGACAAGTTTTGTAAAATAATTTCCTATTCTGTGTTTCACCATTTTCAAAATCCTTACTTGCTGTCAGTGAATGGTGACATTCTTGTTTACTTCCTTGGGCAGAAAAGCAATCCTGAACTAACACTTCTGGCAGCTGAGGTTTTGTTACAATTGTGCTCAATATAAACAACCCTCTGTAAACATCGGCAGCACACTTGTTACAATGTATCAGTCTGGAGCACAGAGGATTGTCTGGACTGAAAATGGTGACACGCCAGGTGCTGCTTTGTGCTGCATAGTGTCGCCCTGTCTGCCCGTCGCCCGGCTGTTTAATGGCTGCAACAATGAAGTCAAAACAGCTGTGGTCAAAGCCGGTGACATCACAGGGTAACTGGTTAATGGCTGTGTGCATCTACCTCGCACAGGTGTTCTCCATCCATGGGGCTCCTGGAGGGCATGGTGCCCCTCTGTAATGTGGGGCGCTGAGTGATGAGAGGCAGGGATACATTGTAACTACTCACAGCTGAGCCGTAAGGCCCAGGAATGCTATAGAACCAGTAACCCCAGAATACATTATAACAAAATCAACATTAAACCCTCCTGGTATGCGGGGACGTCATGCCAGCTGCACACGCTGGAGGCCTGCCATGTGTCATAGCTGCCCCCTAGTCCTGTCTACATGTCACATGTCATTTGGGATAATGCAGAGCAGACATGAAACACGTCAGATACATTCCCATAAACGAAACCGCAACCTTTCTTCATCAAGGTATTGGGGCCGATCATCTTCATGGGTTCAGCACTGGCAGGGGCTCAGGGTGAGGGTCCACAGTCTTCATACGCAGGCTAAAGGGCAAACAGCCGGAGGAAATGAAAGGGTTAAGTGATAGAAATCATCAGGACCGTTTAATAAATGATCATAGAGCGTGCGTAGAGTCAAGGCAGAAAACCGGAGGTGCAGGGAGATGATGGGGAGCAATGGGAATCAACAGCTGGTGACGAGACCTGTACTAGGAATGTAATCGCACCACCGCCGACATTGAACCCCTCAACGCTGATTGCGGCACCCGACAGTCCATTGAGGCCTATCAGTGGTCAATTAGGGGTTAAAAACAGAAAATCCTTACTCACATCATCCATTTGCTCGCGTAGAGGCTGTCACGGCCATGTTGATTGAAGAAAAGGCGCCAAATCTTGATAAAGTGATGATGTCACCACGCGGTGATGTCATCACTGATCACATCACGGTGCCCAGCCAACGCACTTTCATGGTGACGTCACATGAGATTTGATGCATTTTCTTCAATCAAGATGGCTGCGACGTCCTCTCCGTGATCAAATAGGTGAAGAGAATATGTATTTTTTTTTGTTTTTTACTTCCATTTCTGGAAATATTGATTTGTTACCATGAAGTGTAAAGAAATTTGGCTTCGTGAAGAATCGTTTTTTTCCTGAAATTTGGATCGAAGATCACTTCGTTAACGTTGATTCGCTCAACGCTGATCTAGAGTTATAAAGGGCCAGAAGCAAAGACCGCAGAACCCTAAAAACCGCCCTGTGTGACTCCAGCCCTATCAGAGACCCCCCCCCTGGGAATACAGAATATCATACAATCGCTCAGAATGCAATCCCCTAATACTCTGGACCCTTCCCTGGGGGTTTGGGTTTTTCATGGACTCCAGCATTACGCCCTGATGACAGCAGTTCTGCGCTCTGTACATTGGAGCCGATAGTTGGACTTTTCACCGGGTATTTATAGAGCCGCAGCACAGAATTTAAAGGGGCAAATAAATTTCCCCTCCCCCCACGTCCACCGTGACCTTTGTAACTTGACGAACACCAATAAAGTTCTTCAGTATTTTACTGACACGTCTAAGATCCATATCCCGGGGCCTGGCAGATATATGGCGCCGTGCCTGGACTGATGGCTGCAGAAAGGCCACACAGATGTATGGCGCATGTGGAGCAATAGCTTCGCACATTCCACCTGTCATTTTCAGATGAATTCCGGCCGCCTGGTGTCACCTGGCCCTGAGCAGAACGTTAATGGGGCCCCAGAAAGAAATATCTGCTCCTATCACTGTGCAGGTGAAATACTGAACATCCGGCTGCTGAAAGAGTAACGAGCGCCAAATGAAGGGACGAGGGGATGCCGCCATTGCCCAGGGCCGTTGTGTGGAGGGTTGTTAAAGGGCCGGCATCCAGATGCATCTACATAAAGCTGTATCCTTGTAAAGTGATAACATATTTCTAGTAGGATTTGTGTTTAATGTTCTCACCATTTTTAAGATTTCTGCTTGGTGTCAGTGAATGAAAACATTGGTATAACCGGTGCAGACCTAGTCCTGCTCACATCTGAAGGGTTTCCTATCACAGTAGTCTCTTAGCTCCTGACACGGCCATGCTGCAGACCACCAGTCCAACAATGATGATGCCTCCTAGGCCCCCAAAGCCTACTCTCAGATTATCAGTGACTGGCCACAAAGGGGAATCCAAGGAAAGAGAACCATCTCGCTAGCGCCACCTTGTGGAAGTGGCTCCTTATGAGTAAATTGAACTTTGGGATATGACAAGGGAAGCTAGCCAAGTCAAATATCCATCTGTAGACAGCCGCTCATCAGTATGGAGCAGGATTCAGGCTGGGTGCGATGCCTTGGATGAAGCCGAGGCCGGGTGCTGGTTCTCCTTAAAGAGACATGTATGGAGACTCTGCATATTCTTTTCCCATGGAGCATTGTCAATAAGTCTCCATACATATCTGGGTCTCCTTAAGGAGACCCAGCCCCCTCCTTCAATCTGGAGAACCCTACACATCCATGCATTACTCAGGCAGACCATTAATTTCAATGGCAAATGTGTAATACTTCATTTCTCCTCTGGGGGTGCTGCTTAGAAATTGAATGCTTGCTGTTTTCTCTTGTTGATTGCTGAGGGTCTGTGTGATCAGCTCATGGTCAGAAGACCCTTCCACTAATGTAATAGCAGGTGACATTAATGTAGTAGACCGAGCTGTCATGTCAGTCCTGTATCTGCTGCTCATCATCATGCCACTTTACTTGCCCCCCAGTATTTTCGCGGCCCCTCTTGGATTACAGCACACGGTGTATTCTGATTCCTGTTATTAAATTATCTGCTGTAACTTCACTTAATGCAGAAGAGAATATTACAGGAACATTCATGGAAGAACAGATCTTTCCCCGGAGGAGCTCATTTTGTGGGGGACCTGCAGGAAGGTTCAGGATGCAGAATAAGTTTCTCATATTTATATTCCGGCAGCGTGGATGCAAATGTTCCACCTTCCAGCTTCCGAATTGTTCCTTGGAGGGATCTTAGCATGTAGAGGCGATGTTGGGGAGACGGAGCCGATGCGCTACATTTACACAGCTCAGAACATGGTGTTGTGGTTCTGTACCAGACTCTGCCTGTGAGGAATACAATGTATCAGAAGTGAGGCGGTAACAAAGTATCAGAAGTTAGTTAGTAATAGTGTATCAGAAGTGGAGCTGTAACAAAGTATCAGAAGTTAGTTAGTAATAATGTATCAGGAGTGAGGTAGTAGCAGTATGTCAGAAGTGAGGCGGTAACAAAGTATCAGAAGTCAGGAAGAAACTATTTCTTTACAGCACAGACCAAGGTTTAGCTGGATAATGGTCCGTGACACACGGCTACAAGCTTACATAGATAGAGGGGAACTACAGCAGAACAAAAATGAACCCCTCCTCCGGGCTCATTCCCACACTTCACAGTTCCATCTTTTAACAGCGGCAGCTTACACTTATTCACCCCCATTTCCATAGGGACTTATGTCAACTTTATGATCAGCATGCATGTGTTTTCAAGACTCCTCTGTCTCCTCCTACAGACCCTTCTGTCCTCTCCAGACTCCTCTATTCCCTTCAGACTCTTCTGTTCCATTTAGAGTCCCCTGTCTCCCTTCCACACCCCTTGGCCACCCATAGACTCCTGTGTCCCCATTGATACTCCTCTGTCCTCCTCCAGACCCCTCTGTCCTCCTCCAGACCTCTCTGTCCTCCTCCAGACTCCTCTGCCCTCCTCCAGACTCCTCTGTTCTCCTCCAGACTCCTCTGTCCTCCTCCAGACTCCTCTGCCCTCGTCCAGACCCCTCTGTCCTCCTACAGACCACTCTGCCCTCCTCCAGACTCCTCTGTCCTCCTCCAGACCCTTCTGTCCTCCTCCAGACCCTTCTGTCCTCCTCCAGACCCTTCTGTCCTCCTCCAGACTCCTCTGTTCTCCTCCAGACTCCACTGTCCTCCTCCAGACTCCACTGTTCTCCTCCAGACTCCTCTGCCCTCCTCCAGACTCCTCTGTCCTCCTCCAGACTCCTCTGTCCTCCTCCAGACTCCTCTGCCCTCCTCCAGACTCCACTGTCCTCCTCCAGACTTCTCTGCCCTCCTCCAGACTCCTCTGTCCTCCTCCAGACTCCTCTGCCCTCCTCCAGACCCTTCTGTCCTCCTCCAGACTCCTCTGTTCTCCTCCAGACTCCACTGTCCTCCTCCAGACTCCTCTGCCCTCCTCCAGACTCCTCTGTCCTCCGCCAGACTCCTCTGCCCTCCTCCAGACTCCTCTGCCCTCCTCCAGACTCCACTGTCCTCCTCCAGACTTCTCTGCCCTCCTCCAGACTCCTCTGTCCTCCTCCAGACTCCTCTGCCCTCCTCCAGACCCTTCTGTCCTCCTCCAGACTCCTCTGTTCTCCTCCAGACTCCACTGTCCTCCTCCAGACTCCTCTGCCCTCCTCCAGACTCCTCTGTCCTCCGCCAGACTCCTCTGCCCTCCTCCAGACTCCTCTGCCCTCCTCCAGACTCCTCTGTTCTGCTCCAGACTCCTCTGTCCTCCTCCGGACTCCTCTGCCCTCCTCCGGACTCCTCTGCCCTCCTCTGGACTCCTCTGCCCTCCTCCAGACTCCTCTGTCCTCCTCCAGACTCCTCTGTCTCCATTCCAGACCTCTCTGCCCCCTCCCTCCATACACATTAAGTGGGTTTGGTCAGCATTTATCTTAAGTATAGGAACCGCTTAACACTCTCCTCTTATCTAGGCTAAGGCCACTGCCCTGTCCCAAGCCCCCTGCTTTACACTGCAGCTTTGCCTGTTCACATTGGCTGCGTATAAGCAGAAATCACAATTGGACTTTATGGACAATATATTTACTGATTGATTTATATCTTGAATTATACATGTCTAATCATTATTATTATTATTACCATTTTTTCAGCCATTTTTATTTTTCCCATGGTGCATTGCTCCACCATCTCTTCACCAGCACCTTTTGATTTTTATTTTTAGATCTTACATCCATCACATTCTGGGACCAGTCACATTGTGCCAAGAATTTTGTGGCTTACAAGGTCAGTGCTGGACATCAGAACAGGGTGTGGACCACCGGCATGTACAACGTGGAAAGAATGTGAAAATACATGTGACCCCCACCCGGGGGACGAGCCTCTTCCTCTTGTTTATGAAGTTGAGGTTCCTGCTGCCAAAAGGGAAAGTTTGAGGGAGAACATAGACGTTCTCTCTGCAGCTGTCACCGTCACTGTGTTTTCCTGAAGTCCAGAAGATTCAGGTCACAGAGAAACGATGGAGGCGAGGAAACAAAACAGTAAAATAAAAATAAATACATAAAACAATAAACAAAATTGTAACAGTAAACAGGTAAATAAATATATAAATATTAATACAGACATAAAATAAAATAATAAGTACACCTTTCATACGGGAGTCGTCTCAGTGTGTGGACGGACGCGGTAAATCCGTTATATACACCGTATGCAAATCCCAGAGAGGAATAAACATAACATGAAAGGAGCAGCAGCAGGAACAGGAGAGATTTCCATCTCATCCCAAAACAGAGATCATATAAAGCGTCGGGAGAGGAAATCGTCATCGTCACATAAAATATACACAGTAAATGTAACAATAATTCACATAATTATAGTGTTATAATGATACATGTGGCCGGCGGTCTGATCAGTGGGCGTCAGGGCAGTTTTTTCTGCAGTTATGACCCCTGTGGCTGTGGTTCGGTGATGTCAATAGAAATCTGAAGCATCAGAGCTGAAAATTGGTTCCTGGAGGATTTTTTTGCAAAGTGGGAATTAAAGGGCATCTGTCAGCAGTTCTGTCCCTATGACACTTGCTTACCTGTTAAATGTGCGCTCGGCAGCGGAAGACATCTGTGTAGGTCCTATGTTCATATGTGTCCACATTTCTGAGAAAAATTAGGTTTTCATATATGCAAATGAGCCTCTAGGAGCATCGGGGGCGTTACCATTACAATCAAGCGGCGGTATTACATTATCTTCCAACATTAAAACAATGTATAAAGATAGAATAAAATAGCTGTGTCAAAACTAATTGTTACATTCCACAAAGAATACAATTGGGCTAACAGTATTTCAGTAATCCAATTGTATCATTTTTGGAACGCAATTAGTTTTGACACAGTTATTTTATGCTATTTTTATACATTGTTTTAATCTTGGAAGATTATATAATACCGCTGCCTGATTGTAACTTCTAGTTTATCAGTATATATTACAGTGATTTGTGTTTAGTCTTCAGCCTGATGAAGGTGCCGGACCGTCACCGAAATGTGTCACTCTCCCCTCCTTGTTTTATTGTTTTTTATTGTTTTAGCCAATAAATATTTGTAACATAGTTTATAAGGCCGAAAAAATCCCTCTGTCCATCGAGTTCGGCCTGTTATCCTGCAAGTTGATCCAGAGGAAGGCAAAAAAAACCCTTTGAGGTAGAAGACAATTTTCCTCACTTTAGGGGACAAAATTCCTTCTTGACTCCAATCAGGCATCAGAATAACTCCCTGGATCAACAACCCCTCTCTAGTAACTATAACCTGTAATATTATTACCCTCCAGAAATACATCCAGGTCCCTCCTGATCTCTTATAGTGAACTTACCATCACCACCTCCTCAGGCAGAGAGTTCCATAGTCTCAATGCTCTTACAGTAAATAGTCCATAGTCTCACTGCTCTTACCGTAAAGAGTCCATAGTCTCACTGTTCTTACAGTAAAGAGTCCATAGTCTCACTGCTCTTACCGTAAAGAGTCCATAGTCTCACTGCTCTTACCGTAAAGAGTCCATAGTCTCACTGTTCTTACCGTAAAGAGTCCATAGTCTCACTACTCTTACAGTAAATAGTCCATAGTCTCACTGCACTTACAGTAAAGAGTCCATAGTCTCACTGTTCTTACCGTAAAGAGTCCATAGTCTCACTGCTCTTACAGTAAAGAGTCCATAGTCTCACTGCTCTTACAGTAAAGAGTCCATAGTCTCACTGCTCTTACCGTAAAGAGTCCATAGTCTCACTGTTCTTACCGTAAAGAGTCCATAGGCTCACTGCTCTTACCGTAAAGAGTCCATAGTCTCACTGTTCTTACAGTAAAGAGTCCATAGTCTCACTGCTCTTACAGTATAGAGTCCATAGTCTCACTACTCTTACAGTAAAGAGTCCATAGTCTCACTGCTCTTACAGTAAAGAGTCCATAGTCTCACTGCTCTTACAGTAAAGAGTCCATAGTCTCACTGCTCTTACAGTATAGAGTCCATAGTCTCACTACTCTTACAGTAAAGAGTCCATAGTCTCACTGCTCTTACAGTAAAGAGTCCATAGTCTCACTGCTCTTACAGTAAAGAACCCATAGTCTAACTGCTGTTACAGTAAAGAGTTTCATAGTCTCACTGCTCTTACAGTAAAGAGTCCATAGTATCACTGCTCTTACAGTAAAGAGTCAATAGTCTCACTGCTCTTACAGTAAAGAGTCCATAGTCTCACTGCTCTTACAGTAAAGAGTCCATAGTATCACTGCTCTTACAGTAAAGAGTCCATAGTCTCACTGCTCTTTCAGTAAAGAGTCCATAGTCTCACTGCTCTTTCAGTAAAGAGTCCACAGTCTCACTGCTCTTACAGTAAAGAGTCCATAGTCTCACTGCTCTTACAGTAAAGAGTTCATAGTCTCACTGCTCTTACAGTAAAGAGTCCATAGTCTCACTGCTCTTACAGTAAAGAGTTCATAGTCTCACTGCTCTTACAGTAAAGAGTCCATAGTCTCACTGCTCTTACAGTAAAGAGTCCATAGTCTCACTGCTCTTACAGTAAAGAGTTCATAGTCTCACTGCTCTTACAGTAAAGAGTCCATAGTCTCACTGCTCTTACAGTAAAGAGTCCATAGTCTCACTGCTCTTACTGTAAAGAGTCCATAGTCTCACTGCTCTTACAGTAAAGAGTCCATAGTCTCACTGCTCTTACAGTAAAGAGTCCATAGTCTCACTGCTCTTACAGTAAGGAGTCCATAGTCTCACTGCTCTTACAGTAAAGAGTCCATAGTCTCGCTGCTCTTACAGTAAAGAGTCCATAGTCTCACTGCTCTTACAGTAAGGAGTCCATAGTCTCACTGCTCTTACAGTAAAGAGTCCATAGTCTCGCTGCTCTTACAGTAAAGAGTCCATAGTCTCACTGCTCTTACAGTAAAGAGTCCATAGTCTCACTGCTCTTACAGTAAAGAGTCCATAGTCTCACTGTTCTTACAGTAAAGAGTCCATAGTCTCACTGCTCTTACAGTAAAGAGTCCATAGTCTCACTGCTCTTACAGTAAAGAGTCCATAGTCTCACTGCTCTTACAGTAAAGAGTCCATAGTCTCACTGCTCTTACAGTAGAGTCCATAGTCTCACTGCTCTTATAGTAAAGAGTCCATAGTCTCACTGCTCTTACAGTAAAGAATCCATAGTCTCACTGCTCTTACAGTAAAGAGTCCATAGTCTCACTGCTCTTACCGTAAAGAGTCCATAGTCTCACTGCACTTACAGTAAAGAATCCTCTTCTATCTTTGTGTACAAACCTTCTTTCCTCCAGACACAGAGGATGTCCCCTCGTCACGGTCACAGTCCTCGGGATAAATAGATGATGGGAGAGATCTCTGTACTGACCCCTGATATATTTATACATAGTTATTAGATCTCCCCTCAGTCGTCCCTAATTTTGATAATCTTTCTGGGTCCTGTAGTCCACCCATTCCAGTTATTACTTTAGTTGCCCTCCTCTGAACCCTCTCCAGCTCTGCTATGTCTGCCTTGTTCACAGGAGCCCAGAACAAAATCCCTTTAGTGCAGCCTTTTGTTTCCTGCTCTTTGAGAAAGGTTGTTTTTCTATGGTTATTCCGGCATCCATGCACACAAGCGCAGCGGCTTCGGATCTCTGCCGTACGGGAGAAATCCTGACTTTATCTAGTGTTGTTCCTAGGATGCACAATGTCATCTGGTAAGGTGCTGCCACCCTTATCCTTCACTCTGCACATTGAGGTCTTACACCTATGTCTCTTGTATTATACGCACTTATATAGCGCTGATATACTCCACAGCGCGGTACAGACATTAGCTTCACACTGTCCCCAATGGGGCTCACAATCTAAGGTCCCTATCAGTCTGTCTTTGGAGTGGAGTAGGAAACCGGAGAACACGTGTAGAACATACAAACCCTGTGCAGATGTTGTCCTCGGTCGGATTTGAACCCGCGGTACAATGTGTCACACGATGGCCGCTCTTCTCTCTCACCTTCTGCATTTTCTTGTAGATGCATCAGTTTTGCTGCATTAATATCTCAGGAAGACGATGGAAGATAAAAACACACAAGCATCATACAAATAATTTACCGCCATAAAATATGAATAAAACACTTTCCATGCGATGAATGATTCAGCCGCCGCCCGCCGCCCCTCAATCACCGCTGCATTAAAAATGCCATTTCAACATTTCAATGCTTAAAAAGTCATTAAGTAATGGATAATTGATGAGTGTTAATCTGCAGCGTGAATAACCAGAGGTTAATTTACTGCAGAGATTTATGGAAACATATTTCAGCCCATGACAAGAGTCGGATAATAAGCGGAATCTTCGCAGCCACTTTCCCCATTGTCAGGATGGAAACAATGGCGGCTGATACAATCCATCTCCCCGTCCACATCCAGATTACTGATGAGATTGGGTTTGTCTTGTATATTTGATACAGAGTTTAATTAAAGGAGACACATCTTCCGCCCCCTCACCCCTCCCCCGCGGTTCGGTGCAGACACAGACGTCCATTCTCGACTTCTGGTTTTCATCATTTTTCAGAAACTTTGTAACAAAATAGAAAAAAAAAACTTTGATTAATTGTAATGACAGAGTACAACGGATGATGGGAGTCCAATCCTTCTCACATGATAACTACTGGGAATTACAGCATTGTCAATTAGAATACAGCAGGCGGGATATCTGCACCTGGGAAAGCTGGGTGATACATACTGGTCGTTCTCCAGCCCTGAGCCGTGGCGGAGGAAAGCCAGTCAGGGGGTCTGTTCACATGGGGCAGAAATGGACATTACAGTCACTGCAAAGTGGATGAGGTTTTAGTGGAAATCCACAGCAGAACCGGCGGTCCAGACTATAACTCTGCATCATGTCAATTTATGGATAAAACCCCAACCAAATCCCAATGTAACTTCTGGATTTTGCAACACATTTTTTATGATTTTTGCAGCAAAATCTGCTGCAGATTTTTTCTACTGCGAATTATACCAGATGTGGACGACCCCTCGGCCTTGTTCACACAGTGGATTTACCACGACTAGTGCTGGAAAGTGCTGAAGGTTTTCTGTCTGAAAATCCCTGCAGATAATATGGAGCCAATGCACGAGGCAGGAGGGGGCCTTATAGCATGTGGGAAGACGAATGGCCGTGGAGCAGCGAGAGTACTCTAATGCATCCTCCATACTTTGCACAGTCTTTTCACCCCTCTGAAGAGGATAATGATGGATTATATGATGTGATAACCTGCAGTACCACTGCTGGCTGTCAATATGGAGATGCCGAGGGGTAGACAGCGCATGTATCGAGGCCGAGACATCCTGACATTTACATCTGTCATCCTAGAGCTGAGAATGGCAATGAAAGACTGTCTCATAGTCTCACTGCAGTCTCGTAATTTCATTGTTGTCTCAGTCTCATAATTTTATTTGCAGTCTCATAATCTCCTCTGTATCTCATAGTCTCACTGCAGTCTCATGAATCCATTGCAGTCTCATAATGTCATTGTTGTCTCTGTCTCATTGCAGTCTCATAATCTCCTCTTTGTCTCATAGTCTCATAGCAGTCTAATAAATTCTTTGCTGTCTGATAATTTTAGCACTGTCTCTTATTCGTCATCATCACGATAGACCAATCACTCCCAGTAGATCATGCAGATACATTGATGATGATGGTAGTAGTAGTGGTATCTGTTGGGTTGTCACGGGCGGACAGGTGACGCCGCAGGAGAGCGCTGCGGTTTTGCATGCGGCGCTCTCGTTTGTTTAGGGAAATCTTTGGGTTTTGCATTTGTTTTTTTTTTCGCTCCAGGAATTTGTAAAGTTATTTCTATAAAAGACAAATTAGTGAGGAGAGACGGTCATGACAGCGGCGAGACCTCACAGGAGACCGCAGGAGACAGCCGGGGTTATTAGATTTACACACGTTCTGCCATCTCTGTGCCGATGCCGGATGATGATGTGTGTGAACACGTCCTTACACCCCTCATATTTCACTTTCCCTTCCTCATTCCTTATGGTCCTTACATCTATGATCTCCAATCTGTGTCTCTCCTGCTGTTGTGGAACTACAACTCTCAGCATGTCCTGATGATTTACATACTACTTAAAGGGATTCTCCAAGATTTTCATATTAATGGATTATCCTAAGTCATCAATATGATATCAGCGAGGGTCCAGCTCCTGGCACCGCCACCGATCAGCTGAGGAAACCCTGGTGCTGGAGCTCTGCCTCCTTGCAGATTACTAAGCGCCAGCCATTGTCTAGTGGCCGTACTTGGTACTGCAGCTCAGGTCCATGCACTTGAATGGGACTGTGCTGCTCCCAGGTCATGTGACCTGTGAATGTGACATCACAGGCCCAGCAATCACCGGAGGCCGCAGCCTCTTCATACAGCTGATCAGCATTCCTGTGAATAGGTCATCAGTATCAAAATCCGGAGAACCCCTTTAAAATCTGGCTATATTCTGGATATATGGGGCCCAAAGGCAGAGGGGGCTAGCTCAGTGTGTAGCTATGTGTGTGACCCCCTCTCCATATTTATAGCAGCAAGTCTGGGGGTAACCTTCTGAGGATCTCACCGCTATTTCCTTGGGAGCGTGGTAGGGGTAACAAGTATTGGACAGGGGCATAGTCATAGGGGTGCAGAGGTAACAATCCCACCCAGCTTGGTGTCTAAAAGGGCCCATAGACTCCTCAGTCACATAAGATTTGCTGTACAGCTGACAACAGATTACGGTAAAGTTGTCAGGTCGTGTAGCATCCAGGCTCCACAATGATCTGTCAGCTGAGCCCCGACTGATTCATTTCCCTGCACTGATACACTGTAACAAATGATCAGGTCAGGAGAGATTTCTGCTGCTACTGTGTTGACCATTCATTTTCTCGACTGATACACTGTAACAAACCCTCAGCTGTGAGAAGTATTAGATCTGTGTAGGTTTTCAGCGTCAGCAAGAATTCTCCAGTGCACAGCAATGTGGACGGTTTTCTGCCCCCGATGTCGGAGCCGGGTGGTAAATCGGAGGCCGATGTGTGGACGCTGCTCCGCAGAAGATGATCGATCAGCCGATGAATAATTTATGCCCTGGACCCGGCGCCGCGGGAAGAACATCTGTCGCATCGGGAGCCGCGCAGGAAACGAGACCTTTGTTAGCGTTTGTCAGATTGACTGTAATTCACATTGATCTGAACTTAAAAAAAAAAGCATCTGACACCGGAGGGGAAGCCGCACGGATGCCGCCATAGACTGCCTGCTGAGAGTTGTGGTATGTGAGCCCTCTCGACACTTCTCATTGGGTGAGACATGAGAGGCGACCTATACATGTAACATATAGAACTGGGAGGGTGAAGAGCCGGAGGGCGTCCCAGTATCACCCAGGAACCATGTCACTCATTGTAACTTTGTATCATTTACCACAATCATCTGTAGAAACAAATGTATCATCCTGGCCAAACAAACCTTAAAGGGCCAGTACAGTCCTCTGTCAACGGAGCCAGAAAAGTCCTGTGACTTTCCAATAGGTTTTATGTTTTAATTCCTCACTATTTTTAAGACCTCTGATTGCTGTCAGTGAATAATAATATCCAATCTTTACATGTGATGGGGGTTGTGATATTTTCCGTTCACAGTTATTCAATAAGATCTAATGTACCATGGAAAATGATGAACAGGAAGCTTGTTATACAGAATGTGGCATCCCAGGATGGCAGATCTCACTCTCATCCCCATCCCCCCCCCCATGGATGTCAGGGTCGTCGCTCGTATTATTTTAATAGATAAGCATCTCTCAGATACATGTGATGCTGCTTTATTTTGGAATAAACAATGGGATTAAAGTCCGATTTATCTGCCCCTTCCTCACACCGGTGCAGGATCGTGCGCTGCCCCCGTGCACTCTACATTGTCAGCGGATCCCCTGACACATCAGGACATGTATGGTCCTGGCAGCCGACATTACACTGCCGTGCCCAGCCCGGGCCTGCTGCCAGCTGCTTATTCACAGGGCCTGGCGTTATCTGAGATCCTGCTAATGGATCCGAGTTATCGCCTCTTACAGAACTTATCACTGTAATTAGAGATAAGCGAATCTATTCGCCGCTTTGTAGATTCCTACACCAAAGCGAACCCAAATCTTTTCAGATTTGCTTAGTAAGGATCTTCCTAAATCTTTGTACGCTAACGCTACGTACACATCATATAATTTGTAGGCTAATGCGTACGTATTCGGTAAAGTAGCGTACTTTTACTGTATGTTCGTTATTTGTTGGGCCTAGACAATAATACGCTAAAGTTTCGGACGCACTTTGTACACTCATGCGTACGTATTCACAGGAATGTTCGCAGAACACTAATATTTTTTAACGCAACTTGGACCGAATTGAATCTTGTCTGAGGCGAATCTTTTAAAAAATTTGGCGAATATTCACCGAAGCGAATCTTTGAAGATTCACTCATCTCTAACTGTAATCCCCCCTTATTGCTGAACTCATGGGGGAAGATTTATCAAAACTGGTGTCATGCAAAACTGGCTTAGTTGCCCATAGCAACCAGAGTCCACCTTTCTTTTTCCAAAGGAGCTCTGAAAAATGAAAGGTGGAATCTGATTGGTTGCTATGGACAACTAAGCCAGTTTTGCATTACACGTCTTTTGATAAATCTGCCCCCATGGACTTCACTGGGGGTGAGGGGCTCGGCGCTCTTGGATCAGGCCTCCAGTCAATGCTCAGGAGTGAGGACAATGCACAGATCAGCCGGATCCTGACGGTTTACATTCATATAAAAGAGCAGCGCTTTACTCGTGGAAATGGTGAGGAAAAAGTCTAAATCTTGTGTGGCCGCTCAGTTGCTGAAACCAAATTAATTAGTGGGAGCTGGGAGTCGGCTCCAGATGTGATCGGCGGCTCTCAGAGTGTAAAGCAGATATGAGAAGGAGCGGCGCCTAAAGGCATGAATCACAGACCCCGAGGACCCCATAGAGCCCCAGCTGCCCGTTCAGCATCCTTCCAGGGTGTATTGTATAACCATAGATTCATCTGATCATTTGTAATCCACCATTCCTTACACTGCAGCTCTGCTCTGTCTGGGAGGGATCTATGTGTTCATCCTGAGCCTCATGGTTCATGAATAGAATGACAGAACTGTACGCTACATAAACTGTAATATGGAGGTGGACCGACCAAGTCTACTAATGAGCGCCCCCCGGTGGTGTCTTCAGGCAGATAGAATGTTACCGTATACCTCTGTGGGATGGACAGCCTGCTCCCCCTGGACCAATGGATTGCAAACTTTGGTTTTGCAGATTTTATGTTTTGCAGAATTCATTAGTTGCTTGTGGTGACAGACGGAGCAGAGGACGATCACATAGAGGTGGAGGTCACTACTTACTTAGAAATGTGGCTGCAGCTTTAGATGTGACTAGAGTATAAGGCACACTATGTGATCAGTACAAATAAACCATTACAATGTATACGTTTTCTTCTTAAAGGTACAGCAGGTCTCCCTCCGTCCAGGTGATGTGGCCTCAGCCGCTCCCGGGTCCTGTATGATCTGGGGGTAATGAGTACCATCTGGCGCTGCAGCTCTGCCTCCTTGGACAGCGCCCATGGCCCGGCCTGTAATCTGATTCCGCTATATACAGCCCTCCGCAGCTGTGCGCCGGCCACTTCTATTTAAAGCTGATGGGAAATAGGATCCAAGCCACATCAATATCCAGGGATGGTCGCAGTGAATGTCCCGTCTCATGAGCCGCCAACTTGGAGCGGATCCTCCGGTCCTGGAGCAGAGCGGCCAATGAAAACAAAGCGTCCTGCGCGGCGTGCAAACGCGATGAAGTCACCGCACATGGGGACAGCACAGGGTTAATGGTGGCCCGAAGTTGTAAGGTGACCTTCATCATCACCAGAGCTTTGTCAGTAGTCAGAATATTATTACTATACCAGGTTGGGAAACTACAACCCCCAGCATGCACATTTGCTCAGCTATTGTAGGAGTAGACCTATAGGTCTGGATCCATTGGACCCATAGGACTGGACCCATAGGACTAGACCCATTGGACCCATAGAACTCGACCCATAGGACTTGACCCAATGGACTAGACACGTTGGACCCATAGGACTGGACCCGTTGGACTCATAGGACTGGACCCATAGGACTGAACCCATAGGACTTGACCCATTGGACCCATAGGACTTGACCCATTGGACCCATAGGACTTGACCCATAGGACTGAACCCATAGAACTTGACGCATTGGACCCATAGGACTGGACCCATTGGACCCATAGGACTGGACCCTTTGGACCCATAGGACTGGACCCTTTGGACCCATAGGACTGGACCCATAGGGCTGGACCCTTTGGACCCATAGGACTTGACCCATAGGACTGGATCCGCTGGACCCATAGGTCTGGACCCGTTGGACCCATAGGACTGGATCCGTTGGACCCATAGGACTGGACCCATAGAACTTGAGCCATTGGACCCATAGTACTGGACCCTTTGGACCCATAGGACTTGACCCATTGGACCCATAGGACTGGACCCTTTGGAACCATAGGACTGGACCCACAGGACTGGACCCATAGGACCCATAGGACTTGACCCATTGGACCCATAGGACTGGACCCATTGGACCCATAGGACTGGTCCCTTTGGAACCATAGGACTGGACCCTTTGGAACCATAGGACTGGACCCATTGGACCCATAGGACTGGACCCATTGGACCCACAGGACTGGACCCTTTGGAACCATAGGACTGGACCCTTTGGACCCATAGAACTTGAACCATTGGACCCATAAGACTGGACCCATAAGATTAGAACCATAGAACTAGACCCACATGATAGGACCCATAGGAATGGATCCTTAAAATCAGATCTGTAGGACCGGACCCCTAGGAGTGGACCCATAGGCCTATACTCAAAGGACAGAACCTAAAGGACTGGACCCCTAGCTGACAACTAAAGGAGAGAAACATAGAAACCTGCTGCTGAAAACCTGGTGCTTTTCAGCAGCGAGCAAGATTGTTCCCATTCAATGACAACAAGCAGAGATGTTGGAAACGTTGAGGATGAGATAACGAAGTCTATTAGAAAGGTGCACAACTGATGAAGCTTCATATATATGAGGGGACCGGCCCTTTAAGGACTGATCTGCACATTGGGGGGAAAACCGTGAAATAAAATAATAACATTTAGGAAAACCGAGTAAAAGTAGCGGTAAAATCCACAATCTGCGCGCTTGTTCTGCACTGGCGTCCGCGGCCCCTGTTTGGCGGCGGTATTACTCCATGTGGGGAGCGCGGGGACACTGGGTGCCTGTTCTCCCCTCATCCTGGAGGAAGGAAGTTTAGGTGCGATGTTCTTCCTGCGCCCCTCTTGTTTATTGACACTGGAGCGGGGAGGAAGCCGGGCCGGAGCGGCTGCAGGGAGTCGGATCAAAGGGACTGCGGGTCGTACAAGGAGCCAAGCCACCTGTAATGAGATCACCCAGGGAGGGGCGGCCGAGGGAAATCACGGACCTCCGCTCATAAGACAGATGTCTGCACCCTGGGGGGCCCCACATACGGTATACTACACCTGTAAATCCACCGCCGACCCGGGCGCCTAGGGGCAATGGACAATCTGGACAAAGGGGTCAATTTCTCATTTAAAGGGCCAGTAACCCAGCGCTTATAAGGGGATGTTCACACAGAGCAGAAATATCAGTGACCTGCAGAAAGTAACGCACCTGCTGCAGGAACGTCCAGATGTATGTCACAGACGCTTAGGACTCAGGCACACCACCATATTTTTGGTCCACATCCGATCTGCTTTTTTTGACACTTTAATGGGGCTTCAGAAGACGTGGACAGAACCCCGTGTATTGTCCACATCCGTAATGTCCTATTCTTGTCCGTTTTACTGTTCTATAGAGGCTAGGACGTGCTATTCCACAAAATGCAGAACGCACAAGGACAGTGTCCATGTTTTACGGATTCGCAATTTGCAACGGCTGTGTGCATGAGCCCTTAGTCACAGAAATGTCTGCAGTAAACCTGCTGCATGTGAATACACCCTTAAGCTACCTGCACATGTTGCGGCTTCTTGTGCAGAAAAACTGAAGCGTAATACGGAACCAGCAAAGTGAAACGGAGGTCAGGAACAAGGTCATATGTCCAGTCACTGACAGCAAGCAGGGGTCTTAGAAGACGTGAAAAGAGGTCAGGAACAAAGTCATGTGTCCAGTCACTGACAGCAAGCAGGGGTCTTAGAAGACGTGAAAAGAGGTCAGGAACAAAGTCATGTGTCCAGTCACTGACAGCAAGCAGGGGTCTTAGAAGACGTGAACCACTGAAACACAAAGTATATCAGAAAGCTGCAGGACTTGGCTGAGAAGCTGGATCTCATTTTGTCTGGATGGATCGGGTTTCTTTTGATGCTGCAGGAGGATGATGGTGATGGTGATGATGATGGTGATGATGATGGTGATGATAGTGATGATGGTGATGGTGATGATAGTGATGATGGTGATGGTGATGATGACGATGATGATGGTGGTGATGATGGTGGTGATGATGATGGTGATGATGGTGATGGTGATGATGACGATGATGATGGTGGTGATGATGGTGGTGATGATGATGGTGATGATAGTGATGATGGTGATGATGATGGTGATGATAGTGGTGATGATGGTGGTGATGATGATGGTGATGATAGTGATGATGGTGATGGTGATGATGATGGTGGTGATGATGATGATGGTGATGATGATGACGATGATGATGGTGGTGATGGTGATGGTGATGATAGTGATGATGGTGATGGTGATGATGATGGTGATGATGACGATGATGATGGTGGTGATGATGACGATGATGATGGTGGTGATGATGGTGGTGATGATGATGGTGATGATAGTGATGATGACGATGATGATGATGATGGTGATGATGGTGATGACGATGATGATAGTGATGGTGATGATGATAGTGGTGATGGTGATGATGATGATGGTGATGATGATAGTGGTGATGATGATAGTGGTGATGATGATGGTGATGATGATGGTGATGATAATGGTGATGACGATGATGATGGTGATGATGATGGTGATGACGATGATGATAGTGGTGATGATGATGGTCTGGACAGTGGCACTGACCCCCGTGTGACCCCACAGTACGTATCATATTACATCATTGTATCCTGCAGTCATAATCATCCAGTACAGAAACAATGTAATAAACCACAACACTGGCAACAATGTATCTGCCTCCATGTCCGTTACCCCAGGCGCCTTCTCTGAGGGTCACCGCTGATGAATTCTGCTATTTTTGAAGCCGGCGAGGCCCCCGCGCCGACAACTCTGCACAATCTGGATGCTTTGTGTTTACACGATGAGCTGGAGCTTTACCAGAGACCCCGACCTGCCCAACGCGGCAAAACACGTCAACAGATGGGCCGCACAGCGGTAAGCACAACACATTGCTATCCAGTGCGGAGCGCCGCTTTACGCCTGGCAGGAGAACAGAAGAGAACCGCCAGGCAGAACATGTTCCGTCTTCGCCGGGTGTCGTCTTGCTGTTGGCTCAAGAAATCGTCCCGCAAACAAGCTGGGAATTGGCTGCGCGTGCTGGCGTCCTGCGGAGGAAGAGAAACCGGGAAAACTACAAACAAACTCAGAGCCTCGGTTTTTACAGTCCCATCCATCTGCTCCACAGCTCCATCTGCTTCCGGGAAAGCTGGGTGACCCCACACATTTCCACCCAGCTTTCCTGAGCGCCTAAACATTACAGCCACCTTTTCATGCAGGTGTTAGGGCTCTCCTGGGGTCTCCACCCAGCTTTCCTGAGCGCCTAAACATTACAGCCACCTTTTCATGCAGGTGTTAGGGCTCTCCTGGGGTCTCCACCCAGCTTTCCTGGGCTCAGGATTAGAGATGAGCTTGAAAAATTCTATTTGGCTGCTTTGCCAAATTTTACTTTGTGGCGAATCAAATTTTCCCTGAAATTCACATCAGAGTCCACTTCGGACAGTTCAATTCGCTCAGCACTACTCCTGACCGATCAATCTGCAATCTTATTCATTGATACATTAACTGCACCTCTATCGCTGCATCGTTTAAGTTCAGGCTCTGGAAAAGCTGGGTGACAATCAATATGGCAACCATAAGAGATCTGTCAGGTCACTCAGATTTGATCTAGCTAAGGTCAGCTTGGTTCTTCTTTATAATATCTGTTTCTGGGAAAGCTGGGTGAGACCCTGATTCTTGACACAATGACACAAACTCAGCCAATGCATTAATGCACTGTGGGTGCTAATGTGGCAGACATATTGGTAGTCACCCAGCTTTGCCAGCCACAGACTGCACAAACTATGGCAGATGATGAAGACCCATTGGACGATGAGGTGACTGAAGCTGAGATCTGAGGGCCCCGGGCCCCGGCCTCTGCTCACTTCCGACACTGCACCGGCCCCTGGTAATCTGTGAAGATTCTGTCCTGAGTCATCAAAGTCTGAGCTGAGACAAAGGAGAGAATTCTTCTAAAAACGATCATCAGTGATCGCGTCACCCAGAAAACACGGGGGAAAGAGATTCTGACCGCAGATGTTACACAAGACGATAGAAATAAGTTACCAAACCCTGCACCGAAAGTAAACCCAAGAACGAGATGATGTAACAGAAAACAGTAAAAGACAGAACAAGACAGAGAATCTCACACAGGAAGGCGAGAAAGCTCATCCTCTACTTTATTTACTTAGTCCAGAGCTGCACTCACTATTCTGCTGGTGCAGTCACTGTGTACATACATTACTTATCCTGTACTGATCCTGAGTTACATCCTGTAATATACTCCAGAGCTGCACTCACTATTCTGCTGGTGCAGTCACTGTGTACATACATTACTTATCCTGTACTGACCCTGAGTGACATCCTGTATTATACTCCAGAGCTGCACTCACTATTCTGCTGGTGCAGTCACTGTGTACATACATTACTTATCCTGTACTGACCCTGAGTGACATCCTGTATTATACTCCAGAGCTGCACTCACTATTCTGCTGGTGCAGTCACTGTGTACATACATTACTTATCCTGTACTGACCCTGAGTGACATCCTGTATTATACTCCAGAGCTGCACTCACTATTCTGCTGGTGCAGTCACTGTGTACATACATTACTTATCCTGTACTGATCCTGAGTTACATCCTGTATTATACTCCAGAGCTGCACTCACTATTCTGCTGGTGCAGTCACTGTGTACATACATTACTTATCCTGTACTGATCCTGAGTTACATCCTGTATTATACTCCAGAGCTGCACTCACTATTCTGCTGGTGCAGTCACTGTGTACATACATTACTTATCCTGTACTGATCCTGAGTTACATCCTGTATTATACTCCAGAGCTGCACTCACTATTCTGCTGGTGCAGTCACTGTGTACATACATTACTTATCCTGTACTGATCCTGAGTTACATCCTGTATTATACTCCAGAGCTGCACTCACTATTCTGCTGGTGCAGTCACTGTGTACATACATTACTTATCCTGTACTGATCCTGAGTTACATCCTGTATTATAGTCCAGAGCTGCACTCACTATTCTGCTGGTGCAGTCACTGTGTACATACATTACTTATCCTGTACTGATCCTGAGTTACATCCTGTATTATACTCCAGAGCTGCACTCACTATTCTGCTGGTGCAGTCACTGTGTACATACATTACTTATCCTGTACTGATCCTGAGTTACATCCTGTATTATACTCCAGAGCTGCACTCACTATTCTGCTGGTGCAGTCACTGTGTACGTACATTACTTATCCTGCACTGATCCTGAGTTACATCCTGTATTATACTCCAGAGCTGCACTCACTATTCTGCTGGTGCAGTCACTGTGTACATACATTACTTATCCCGTACTGATCCTGAGTTACATCCTGTAACCCGCACGCTCTGTGCTTCCATTCGCAGTAATGATGGCTTCCTACACGTGAACAGTAGTAATTAAGTGAATGGTAATTTCAGATAATCCCAGTTTCCGTCGCTCGCTCCGTGCAGTCATTATCCGCTGATACATGGTCCTGGAATGAGGCTTCTCGTGAGTAGACATTCCCTGACCCGGAGCCTGCTCTTCTGGGAAAGCTCGGCCGCCATCACAGCTCCCACAGTGGATGAGTACATCAGAGGCGGCAGTACAGATACATGCTCAGCACTGTGTACGGTGCTATAGGATGTGACTAGGGATGAGCAAACCCGAATTGCAAACTTGTGAGTTGGGGTACCCGGACCCGAACCCAGACTTTTTCACAGGTTCGGACGATTTGTGAATTACTTTATTACTTTCCGTTATAAGATGGCTATATCGGGAAATAACACAATTCTTAAGACAGAATTCAGAAGGGACACTGTAGAGGCATTCTGTTCTGCATTCCTCTAAAGTAGGGATCAGCAACCTCCGGCTGTTCCGAAACTACAACTCCCAGAATCCTCCTTTCACTTCTGTAGGAGTTACAAGAGCAGCCGAGTAAGTTTGCATGCTGGGAGTTGTAGTTTCACAGCATCTGGAGTGCTGAAGGCTGATGACGCCTGCTCTAAATTGCTTTCCATCTTAACAATTACGTTATTTTCTGATATAACCAAATAATAAAGTGAAGTTGGGGTACACATGGACTGCAATGGGGTTCAGGTAAGAGTTCAGGTCAAGTTCGGGTCCCGAACCTTAACTTTGACCTGAAGTTCGGCCGAACCTGGCGAACCCGAACTTCCACAAGTTCGCTTATCCCTATATGTGACCAGTATATAATCAGCATGTACCCAGTATGTAGCCAGTATATTACCAGTATATGACCTGTATGTAACCAGTATGTTACCAATATGTTAACAGTATGTAGCCAGTATATTACCAGTATATGACCTGTATGTAACCAGTATGTTACCAATATGTTACCTGCAGGTGACCAGTATGTAGCCAGTATATTACCAGTATGTTACCTGCAGGTGACCAGTATGTCACCAGTATGTGACTACTATGTTACCAGTATATGACCAGTATGTTACTAATATGTTACCTGCAGGTGACCAGTATGTAGCCAGTATATTACCAGTATGTTACCTGCAGGTGACCAGTATGTAGCCAGTATATTACCAGTATGTTACCTGCACGTGACCAGTATGTTACCAGTATGTGACTACTATGTTACCAGTATGTAACCAGAATGTAACCAACCAGTGATATAAAATAAACACTGTGCTGAAAAATTGAATTATCACCTCCCCAAATTGACGATATGAAAAGGCCGGATGGCAACTTGGTAATTATTTGCCCATAATTATGTCGCATGTACAGTGCAGTCTTATATGAACAGTATGTGGGAGTATTATATAGGCATTATATGGCGGTATTATTTGGACACTATATGACAGCTTCATATAGGCATTGTATGGAAGTACTATGAGGCCAGTATTGTGTGAGCAGTATATGGCAGTATTTATTGGCCTCTATGTGGTGTTGTTATTTGCAGTCTGTATGGAGGTATCCTTTAGGCATTGTATGGCGGTATTATTTTGTATTTGCTGCTTTCAAAATTGCATGGAAAACTTTGTAAAACTGCTGAGCAGGAGGAACCAACCTTCTATAAAACCAGCGGTACTGGACGGGGGTATGTGGTGTGCACAGGGCAGTATCACGGACCGTTCGGCCTGCGGTGACATTTCCTCGTACAATTATAACTTATATCTGATACATTGATCTTCCTCCATTTTCATGTGCGGTTCTGGTACCGATCCATACGTGAGTATAATATCCTCCTCTGTCCGGTGATGAGCTCAGCGGGACGGGGATTAGACGCATCTATTAGGCTGGAATACGCATTGACTGCGCCGCGCTGTCGCGCTCATTCCAGGTAAGTGAAGATTTTACCATATTCAAGATTTTCCCGGGACAATCTGTGAAATGTCATTTCTTGGCGTCTCGTCTGTGGAGCTGCAGATAGGCGCGCGGTGTAACAAGTCTTAATGCACAATCTTTATATCTAATAGCAATCAGCGGAGAGGACGGGTCAGGCCGCCAATGTACAAATCTGCTCTATTTCTACACGGGCGTTAATATATATGGAAATCAGTCAGCATGGAGAATCGTGGCTTGTCGTCTTAAGTAGAGCAATATTCTTGAAGAAGCCTCTGCTCAGAGCATTGGAGCTTTTAATATGTGGCCTCGTCCTCTCTGCTCGGGATTACCGGAGATAAGGGGGTAAATCGCCGCAGCTTCACAATTATACCGGCTCCTTGAAACTGCAGCTCCACTCCTGCAAGGAGTCTTAGGACGTCCAAGACCCTCAAAGAGGAGGAAAGATCCGGGGGATTGAATTGTTCTCAGTTATTTCTATATATCTCCCTAGATACGAATCTATATACTTGTCTGTGCTAAAGAAGCTCATTAACCCCTCGAGCGCCCACAACGATCTGGTGGTAACCACAGGGTTCATCCAGTCATCTGTAGGCCCTGTAGTGCAGTGCAACTATAAGTTGTCAGGAACCTAATCAGGTTGTCAGGAACGTTAATACTCTGCTCATCCTGAGCTTTCAGGTTCATGAATAAAATGCTAGAACTACAGTGAAGACTGATGCAAAGTATGGAGAGAAGGGAGGAAGGGTACAGAGAGAGGGGTCTGTCAATTCCTTGTGGGAAAACAGATGAGAAATCTGTGAATAGCAAATCTGACGGACTGACATGACGGTGGTGATGTCACGTAAATGGGCGCAGGCCCAGAGAGGTGCCCCGCTAATCAAAGAATTGGAGGTTTCTACTGGTACGGATTGTAATGTATCTTTCCAGATTCTAGAATCTGCAACAATGTATCACTGCATAAGACGCACAAATAAGGAATCTTGGAAAATGGATGACAACCCAAATGGGAAGGGGGTGGAAATAAAACCTATTTGGGTATATAAGAGCTGATTGTGGGTATATAAGATCTGGTGGAGGTGGAGGTGGAGGTGGAGTATATAAGATCTGCTGGAGGTGGAGGGAGAGTATATAAGATCTGCTGGATGCGAAGGGGGAGTATATAAGATGTGCTGGAGGTGGAGGGGGAGTATATAAGATCTGCTGGAGGTGGAGGGGGAGTATATAAGATCTGATGGAGGTGGAGGGGGAGTATATAAGATCTACTGGAGGTGGAGGTGGAGTATATAAGATCTGCTGGAGGTGGAGGTGGAGTATATAAGATCTGCTGGAGGTGGAGGGGAGTATATAAGATCTGCTGGAGGTGGAGGGGGAGTATATAAGATCTGCTGGAGGTGGAGGGGGAGTATATAAGATCTGCTGGAGGTGGAGGGGAGTATATAAGATCTGCTGGAGGTGGAGGTGGAATATATAAGATGTGCTGGAGGTGGAGGGGGAGTATATAAGATCTGCTGGAGGTGGAGGTGGAGTATATAAGATGTGCTGGAGGTGGAGGGGGAGTATATAAGATCTGCTGGAGGTGGAGGGGAGTATATAAGATCTGCTGGAGGTGGAGGTGGAGTATATAAGATGTGCTGGAGGTGGAGGGGGAGTATATAAGATCTGCTGGAGGTGGAGGTGGAGTATATAAGATGTGCTGGAGGTGGAGGGGGAGTATATAAGATCTGCTGGAGGTGGAGGGGAGTATATAAGATCTGCTGGAGGTGGAGGGGGAGTATATAAGATCTGCTGGAGGTGGAGTATATAAGATCTGCTGGAGGTGGAGGTGGAGTATATAAGATGTGCTGGAGGTGGAGGGGGAGTATATAAGATCTGCTGGAGGTGGAGGTGGAGTATATAAGATCTGCTGGAGGTGGAGTATATAAGATCTGCTGGAGGTGGAGGTGAGTATATAAGATGTGCTGGAGGTGGAGGGGTAGTATATAAGATCTGCTGGAGGTGGAGGTGGAGTATATAAGATCTGCTGGAGGGGAGTATATAAGATCTGCTGGAGGTGGAGTATATAAGATCTGCTGGAGGTGGAGTATATAAGATGTGCTGGAGGTGGAGGGGGAGTATATAAGATCTGCTGGAGGTGGAGGTGGAGTATATAAGATCTGCTGGAGGTGGAGTATATAAGATGTGCTGGAGGTGGAGGGGTAGTATATAAGATCTGCTGGAGGTGGAGGGGGAGTATATAAGATCTGCTGGAGGTGGAGGGGGAGTATATAAGATCTGCTGGAGGTGGAGGGGGAGTATATAAGATGTGCTGGAGGTGGAGGGGGAGTATATAAGATCTGCTGGAGGTGGAGGGGGAGTATATAAGATCTGCTGGAGGTGCGAGGGGGAGTATAAAAGATCTGCTGGAGGTGGAGGGGGAGTATATAAGATGTGCTGGAGGTGGAGGGGAGTATATAAGATCTGCTGGAGGTGGAGGGGGAGTATATAAGATCTGCTGGAGGTGGAGGGGAGTATATAAGATCTGCTGGGAGGTGGAGGGGAGTATATAAGATCTGCTGGAGGTGGAGGGGAGTATATAAGATCTGCTGGAGGTGGAGGGGGAGTATATAAGATCTGCTGGAGGGGAGTATATAAGATCTGGTGGAGGGGAGTATATAAGATCTGCTGGAGGTGGAAGGGGAGTATATAAGATCTGGTGGAGGGGGAGTATATAAGATCTGCTGGAGGTGGAGGGGGAGTATATAAGATCTGCTGGAGGTGGAGGGGAGTATATAAGATCTGCTGGAGGTGGAGGGAGAGTATATAAGATCTGGTGGAGGGGGAGTATATAAGATAGGCTGGAGGTGGAGGGGGAGTATATAAGATCTGCTGGAGGTGGAGGGGGAGTATATAAGATCTGGTGGAGGGGGAGTATATAAGATCTGCTGGAGGTGGAGGGGGAGTATATAAGATCTGCTGGAGGTGGAGGGGGAGTATATAAGATCTGCTGGAGGTGGAGGGGAGTATATAAGACCTAACTGTAAGACCTGTTGGGGGTGGGGTTACATATTGCGGGGCATGTAAGACATGTTGGGGGTATATAACAGCTGCTGGTGCTTATTTGTGACCTGTCGGGAGTATATAAGACCTGTTTTGTGCTGGGGAGGGAACATATAAGAGAATTTGGGGTATATAAGAGCTCCTGGGGGATATATAAATCCTGTGTCGTGCAGTAGTGCTTGCAACTGTGACCCCTTATGTGAACACTACACTAGATTTCCACATTACATTGTTCCTGTAGCCTTCTGCCTTGTACAGGTGATCTTTAGCAAACTGCAGACGAGCAGCAATGTTCTTTATGGAGGGCAGCGGCAGTCCAGCCATGCACCATTGTGGTTCTCTCCTGATGGTGGACTCATGGACACTAACATTAGCTCACTTCCTTGCGCAGTGACAGGTGTATCACTGACATCGAGAGTCCGATGATTACTGGACAGCCATGCTTTTAGATACTCGCTATCAAAGCAAAACGGGATATGCTCTCCTCCTTCTGAAAGGGAGGCCAAATAAGGTAGAAGCTGGAAAAGTAAGGAGACAAACTTGTCTCTGTTACAAACTCTGCAGACAGAAGTCGTGGTTGGAAGAAGTTGTCATGGTGGTCCGGGCCAGATGGAAAAGATGGGGAAAGTGACTGATTCCAGAGGTCACCTGTCAGACACTGGATACAACTGCTCTGGAATCACTTACATGTTCTGCAGAGCGCCAATGTACCACAACATCCGCTACTGTCTGCTCACTCTATGGCGGGGAAACAGTGGTTATTAACAGTATGGCGGTAATATCCAGTTACTGTTTAGTGGTGCTGGTTGTGGTCATAGAGCGATGCTACCTGAGTTGAGGGCTTACTCATGCTAGATCCCACCCCCCGTCCCCCATCTAGCTTGGGTGAAACCACTAATTATATCAGATTCTCGGGATGATGACATCACAAGAGGCTAGAGCAAGCCAGGTTTTTAATGATGACATCACCGGTGGCACCTTAGCATGGGAGCAGCCATTTTGAATGTAATGACATACAATCTACAGTAGATAATGGGATCACCCTTTGGGGTGTTCTTGGGCTGAATTCTTTATAATATCACCTCAGGGAAATCCCTTCACTGTTCTAGACCACCAGGGATCCTGACATCAATCCCTTTAACTACCCTAGACCACCATAGATTTAACATTAAACCCTTCACTGTCCCAGACCACCAGGGACCCTCGCTTAGAACACCCATAGATAACACAGACCAAGGACAAATGGCACAATATAATTAAAACATTTTTTTTCTTTAAAAAAATTAAGTTTATTATTAAAAGTTCTAGGTTTTTAGGGTGTTTTTTGTGGCTCTGGCTCTTTAAGGGAGGGGACAGGTCCTTCTTCAGTCTCTCCTAGGATTCTGATATTGGATTGGCTGGATTCAGGTCTGCTTGCTTGAAAGGAGGTCGCACCTCAGACAGATTTTCAGGATAGAGGGAGAGGGTCACGACAGGTTCCTCACATTTTGTAGTCAGATTCTAGAACAGAAAAAAATCCAAATAAGCAAAAATATGTTAAAAAAAAATAACACAAGAGAAGACGGAGAGAAGCGGCTAAACTTTCTGCTTGTCAGAGTCTTCATGGGAATTTCAGATGGTTTGGATGGTAAAACCATTTTTAGATGGTAAGTGGGCCCCAAGAGGCAGATGATAAATGGGCCCCAAAAGGCAGATGGTAAATGGGCCCCAAGAGGCAGATGGTAAATGGGCCCAAGTGGCAGGTGGTATTTGGCCGAGGGGCAGATGGTATATTGAGGGCCTATCGGCAGATGTTATTGCCGGCGGCAGATGTTCAATATGGCCGCTTCCTCTTCAGGGGGTTAGAGGCCCTGATGGTGGTAGTGGCCCCTGAAGGTCCTCCATCTCTACGTCATCTGCATATTGACGTGGTCCAACCTCCATCTTCTCCTCATTGTCACTGTCTACAGATGTCATCTTCACGTCATCTAAGTATTGGCGAGGGCCAACGTCCATCATCTCTATCGCAGTCACCATGGGAACAGCCTTCAGCAGCATCCTCCTCTTCCGAGACACTCCCATCGTGACAGCCAGCTAGAGCAACTGACACCGGGCTCCGGGCGTGACCCCAGCTTCCAGGGCTCGACCATTATGACATCACAGGAGTCTAATGATGACATCACAGAAGACAAGGCCTGGCCAGGATTCTAATGATGACATCACAAGCAGTGACTTAGAGGGGGAGCGGCCATTTTGAATGTAATAACATACTATCTAGATAATGGGATCACCCTCAGCTACAGAGACTTTATACATGTTGGTAATCACCAATAAAAGATGAAACACCTCATCTACATTCGTGTCCATAGACTCCTGCCTGAAATTCTCTTTATGTCAGGGTCCCAGAGATTTTGGGGCGAGAGATGCGATATGTGACCCTGGGGCAGGATAATGGGGCAGATTTATCACGGCCTAAAAGAAAAACTCCTTGTTGCCCAAAGCAACCAATCACAGCGCAGCTTTCATTTCATATCCTGCTCATGGACAATGAAAGCTGACCTCTGATTGGTTGCTATGGGCAACAAAGGCAGAGTGTCTACCCCATTTCCATCTTAATCATGGGAACACCTCCCATCATGGATGGCAGAGAGATGATGGAGCACTTTTTCCAGGTGTCGCCCCCATGTGGCCGTTCAGCCAGCCAACAGCCCCCTCCTCATCGCCCAGGTTCAGGCCGGCCTTGCTGATCTTGCCACTGCTGTGGCCTGCCAACCATCATCTACCGTAAGGCTTCTCCAGCTGCTGATCCTCGCTGTTGTCCCCTACCACCAACACTATTAACGCTACGCATTTGCCACTGCTACTACTACTACTACCACTACTACTGCTACTAATACTACTTATACTACTACTACTACTGCTACTACCAATACTACTACTACTGCTACTACCACCACCACTACTGCTACTACCACCACCACTACTACTACTACTACCACTACTACTACCACTACTACTGCTACTACCACCACCACTACTGCTACTACTACCACCACTACTACCACTACTACCACCACTACTACTACTACCACTACTACTACTACCACCACTACTACTACTACTACTACTATCACCACCACTACTGTTACTACTACCATCACTACTGCTACTACCACCACCACCACCACTACTGTTACTACTACCACTACTACTGCTACTACTACCACCACTACTACTACTGCTACTACTACCACCACCACTACTGTTACTACTACCACTACTACTGCTACTACTGCTACTAACACCCACCACTACTTTTACTACTACCACTACTACTGCTACTACCACCACCACTACTACTACTACTACCACCACCACTACTGTTACTACTACCACTACTACTTCTACTACCACCACTACTAATACTGCTACTACTACTACCACCACCACTACTGTTACTACTACCACTACTACTGCTACTACTGCTACTAACACCACCACTACTTTTACTACTACCACTACTACTGCTACTACCACCACCACTACTACTACTACTACCACCACCACTACTGTTACTACTACCACTACTACTACTACTACCACCACTACTAATACTGCTACTACTACTACCACCACCACTACTGTTACTACTACCACTACTACTGCTATTACTGCTACTACCACCACCACTACTGTTACTACTACCACTACTGCTACTACCACCACCACTACTACTACTACCACCACTACTGCTACTACCACTACTACTACCACCACTACTACTACCACCACTACTACTACCACCACCACTACTGTTACTACTACCACTACTATTGCTACTACCACTACTACTACTACTACCACCACTACTACTACTACCACCACTACTACTGTTACTACTACCACTACTACTGCTACTACCACCACTACTACTACTACCACCACTACTACTACCACCACCACTACTACTACTACTACCACCACTACTACCACCACTACTACTACTGAACAAAAAGAGATAACATGTTTTCCTAAAAATTCCTGGGAGGCTAGAGGGGGTTATAGACCACATGGTTCAGGCAGAATCTATTCCGGTTCAAATTGAACTTTTTCAAAATTTTGATGAACTGGACCGAATATGAAAAGGTTCACTCCGTGTAAAGTTCACTCATCTCTAATTTTGTTCTTTATCCACTTTTAGGACTTCTGTGAAAACCTGATGTAGTTTTAGGTCAATTTTACACCAAAACATACACATTTCTGAAGGGTTCACAAACGTTCAAGGTGCGCTGTATATAATTATACAAGGATTAAAGGAACGTTATCAGGGAAGCAGATCGTTTGTGGGTGACATAGCTGAGGTGATTGCGCGCAGGGGTGCTGCTGACAGGACATAGCAGAGCGATGACGTGGAGCCTGTAATACCAGGTAATAATTTACTGTCATTACTCCATTACTCAGGAAACGTGTCTGCAGTTGTCACCCGGCCCTGAGACGGACAGAAAGACAAGTTCCTCTTGTTTGAGATTAAATTCACATCAAGAACTTGTCACAACGAAGAGGAAACTCAATCTCTGTCTATTCACTCAGCGCGGCTCTAACGCATCCCAGAGGGCGGAGCCTGAGAGATTGACACGACTTGGATCAGTGGCTAAGCCACGTTTAGTCTGTGATGAGTTTAGATACATTCCTCAGCAGACTGTATCTAACCTTTATCCAAACTGCTGTGGATTATCCTTGTAGAAAGCAAAGGGCTACAACTTCCTAGTAGACATTGTGCTAAAACCCATCCTGATTTAGTTCTTCTCACAGCTGATACAATAGTTTCCAGTCTAGACAATCCTCTGGACTGCAGACTCATACGTCTCACCTGCACTGATACATTGTAGCAAACAGAGGATTTATACTTTATGTATTCAGTCTAGACAATCCTTTGTGAGCTAAACACTTTGGACTCCAGACTCATACGTCTTACCTGCCCTGATACATTGTAACAAACAGAGAATTTATACTTTTTAAGCAGTCTAGATAATCCTCTGAGACTCTACTGATACATTGTAACAAACAATGAGACAAATGACTTGGCGGCTGATTTGATCCCCTCACATAGGATTGTCTAGACTGGATACAATTATATAGGATTCAGCCTCTGGATATAAACCAGAATGTTTTCATTCATTTGAGAGCAAGCAGAAATCTTGTGAAGGTGGTGAATTACAACACATGTTATATTATAAACTTCTAGTACTTTTTATAGAGTTATTAAGTTCTATTTATCTAAAACTGGAAACTCTTAAAGTATATGAACCCTCACAGGTCTATTAGAAAACATCCATTGATGCTGGCCTGACCTCATGTGTAGTGGCACAGACTGCTGGATAAAGTATGGAGGTGGCAATGACCACTGCCGAGCCTCTGCCCATAGAGGTGCCACACAGCTTGGCCAAGTGAGGAGGTCGGACGGCCATTCCCTCCCATCCATTACATGGGGGAGCTGGACATGTACCCTGAATACCCTCACAGCCCCCTGAGGAGGAGCATTGTGCCCCTTTGTCTTTAGGAGTCTTTTAGCTGCCTGTACTTCTCCTAAATGATGTGCCCCCTGCAGCAGGGGCCCTGCTCATCATACTGGGAGGACTGGGGCATGGGCTGATTGATTGATAGATTGATTGATTGTACAGGAATCCTGGAGGGTGATCCGCAGGGGTCCCATTGTCTCCCTTCTCCTTAAGCATTAGGGCTGGTCTGAGCTGCCAGTATCTCTCCCTCTCCATCTTCATCAATCTCTATAAATGTAAATCCTCCAGTCACCTCTTCTATCAAGTTGTCAGACATTCTGTTCTGACATTTCTGAGTAATGTCTGTTTCTGGGAAAGCTGGGTGACCACCAGACAGGTCGTCATAGCTTTCCAAGACTCTTGTAGAGAAAATCTACAGAAATCTATGAAAATTTAGAGGCAGGGACGTCACACTGCATACCAGAGAAAGATGGGCGACAACTCCTGCAACATGAACAAACAGCCACAGTGGTGGACTAGTCACCCAGCTTTCCCAAAAGTAAAAACAGGACTTTCTGAGAGAAGAAGACGAGCAGAGGGAAAACAGTCAGTACATCTCAGCTCATACATCATCTCATTATGTATCCACTATACGCATTGTTTATGTTGTATCTTACAGATGATGCTGTGATCATACACTTTATATATTATAGATGATACATTGTCAGTGATCGTATACTTTGTATCTTATAGATGATACATTGTCTCCAATCATATACTTTATATCTTATAGATGATACATTGTCTGTGATCATATACTTTATATCTTATAGATGATACATTGTCAGTGATCGTATACTTTGTATCTTATAGATGATACATTGTCTCCAATCATATACTTTATATCTTATAGATGATACATTGTCTGTGCTCATATACTTTGTATCTTATAGATGATACTTTGTCTCCAATCATATACTTTGTATCTTATAGATTATACATTGTCTGTGCTCATATACTTTGTATCTTATAGAAGATACGTTGTCTCCAATCATATACTTTGCATCTTGCAGATGATACATTGTCTGTGATCATATACTTTGTATCTTATAGATGATACATTGTCTCCAATCATATACTTTGTATCTTATAGATGATACTTTGTCAGTGATCATATACTTTATATCTTATAGATGATACATTGTCTGTGCTCATATACTTTGTATCTTATAGATGATACTTTGTCTTCAATCATATACTTTGTATCTTATAGATTATACATTGTCTGTGATCATATACTTTGTATCTTATAGATGATACGTTGTCTCCAATCATATACTTTGTATCTTGCAGATGATACATTGTCTGTGATCATATACTTTGTATATTATAGATAATACATTGTCTATGCTCATATACTTTGTATCTCATAGATGATACGTTGTCTGTGATCATATACTTTGTATCTCATAGATGATACGTTGTCTGTGCTTATATACTTTGTATCTTATAGATGATACATTGTCTGTGATCATATACTTTGTATCTTATAGATGATACATTGTCTCCAATCATATACTTTGTATCTTATAGATGATACATTGTCTCCAGTCATATACTTTGTATCTTATAGATGATACATTGTCTGTGATCATATACTTTGTATCTTATAGATGATACATTGTGCTCACTCTCGTTCTCAGGGTGGGCCCCCTGGAGTCGGAGCCCCTCCATAAATTAGTCTCAGTTAATGGGGGTTTTCTTCAGTTCACTGGGCGCCTTTCTCCTCTTCTGTAGTTTATGAGTCAACAAGAAACTTCCTGAAGATCCAAAAGCCAAATCATTTATTTCTTTGTGACTTTGACCCCTGATCCTCCAGTCGAGGCTTTGATGTCTGTGATTTACACAGATGTGATGGGAAAACTCTGCCATAAATAAGGGTTTGGCAATGAGACCCAAAACAGGAGGTCCAGGAACATCTTCAGAAAGGTGAAGGACGATCTGATAACAACATGTACATGAAGCAGTTCTGACCCCCCTCCCTGGTGCAGTTATGGGGGTGGGGCGGACGCTGCAGGGGGAGGCTCAATGAAGACCATAGATCACCATAGTACATATACAGCACACTGCACAGAATACAACCAAGGCTAAATGATGGCGGCCGCCCTGGAACCATATTAGTTATGACCCAGCTTTCCCAGACACAGATTCAGCTCAGAAGTATCTGGTGTCGGGTAATTTCCCACTTTTGCAGCATTGACTCCTAGCAGCGACTACGGAATCCCCCCTCCTGTCCTGTGAAGACGTAATCTGATCTGTAATTCACACTTCTTAGGGTTAAGAGCCTGCGGCGAAATGTGAATGTATGAATTAATTTGTACAACAAGCTCGCTGGTCCGGGCAAGTAGCAACCGGTCCAGCAAATCCTCGGAGCCCCCTGTGTGTGTGAGCCGGCGCCAGGATGTGTGCAGGTCACGGCAGATACCAGCCTCACCGCCCACCGGACACTTACAAATGGGGAACCTCATGGGAACCGCCAGCGCCCAACGGAACGCCTGCAGCGCACATTGAGATTATTCCATTTTATTGCAGCCGTCATTGTAATAATTTGCAACAAATTATTTCTCACCAAAAACTGGCATGAAACCCGTTGTAAATGACCCCTAATGGGCCGTTCACGTCCGGTTTTCCACATGGTTCATGCAGAGATGGCGGCAGCGTTCACTATTTTGGTTTGAGTTGCACCTAGGGGCGCACCACCAATGAGGCCTGGTGAGGCGATCACCTCAGGTAGCACCAGGTAGGGGCAAGAGAGGGGCAGCCGAAGAGCCATGGGCTGAAGGGAAGGGGTTAGGTTAAGAAATTGGCATTGGGGAGGGTGGGGCGCAATTTCAGAAAGGCTAGGTGCACTCCTGGTTGCACCCATAGAAGTCAATGAGTCTGTGAGAAAAGCAGGTGACACATGGAAACCATTGAGTGAAAAACGGACGTTTGGCGATATGAGAAGTAATGGAAATTTAGGTTTGTGCAGTCAGGCAACCTTCCTGGTGTTTGGGCAAATTTAGACAAGAGTGGACATTCTTTCGGAATTTTTAATAGAGGTGAAAAATCGATGGTACGCGGCTGGTGAAAACGGGCAGACAGAACGCAGTCGGAGTCAAAACTGATTCCACGTGGATGGAAAATAATACATTTTTTGCAGACAGGACACTAAGGCCGCACATGTCAATGAAAGGTTGTCACAGCCCCGCCCTGCTGAATGACATCCTCTCCCTCTGACGCCACTTGGACGCCATCTTTTATGTCGTTATTTTTCTCTATATTTCTACGTTGTGGTTTTGGGTGGAGTTCTCCTTTAAGTGTCTGAACGCCTGACTGGCTTTTTTCTCTCGTTTCTTGTGACATCACTTGCGCTGCCTCTCTGACTCCTCAGCTGTCACTCACAGTTCAGATGTTGCGTTGCGTCGGGTTGTCAGCTCCGGGGATGATGCTCTTTTATCTGTTTACATTCCTGCATGACAGATTGTGTGATTTCAATGCGTTTTGCAGACACGATTTCCCTCTGCTCTCACTCATGTTCCCGCCGCTCAGAAAATTCTCGTTTTTCTCTTCTGTCGCCATGAAAGAGAAATCGCTGGGGGCGCGATGGCGAGCGGGGCGGCCGCGTGAGCTTACCCCGGGCAAGCGACCAGATGCCAGCTCTTACCACTCATTAGCAGACACACGAGTCACAGTCCTGGCTGGATGCTGAATTGCTTCAGTCACTTGCGCCGCTGGTCTCTGGGCGCCGCTGCTCACGTTTATGGAAATTTATGCAAAATCATTTAAAGGGAATTCTTAATAGGATTCATTATTCGTGTATGTAAATGAGAGGGCTGGCAGCTATTGGTAAAGCGATGCTTCACCCCTGTATATCAGGGAATTACATGCACAGCAAGCAGGAGCCATGCAGCTAATAAGCGGGGGCGGGGAAATCAAATTCCCTATGGCTGCTCCTCCTGGCACCAGCGGTAGGTGGACCGTAAACCAAAAGAAGCTGCAAAGAAACCGCAGTCTAGTTCATGAAGATGAAGGCCAGAGCTCCCCACCCTGCTGTCAGGAAGGAATAATACCGCCTGTCAGCTGCTTATTACCAGCCACATGCAGGAAACCGCCAGCATGGAGGCTCTGTAACCAGATCAGGGAGCTTTTATCTCTTCAGACAGTTTTCGGCCCCCCACAATATGACACCTACAAATCCCCGCTCATGTAAAATATGGAGGACAGAAGCCCCCCCTCCCCCCCCTCCCCCCAGCACCCTCAGTGACTGCCCCACCTGACCCCCCTGCTTCTGTGACCCCCCTCCTCCCCCCCAGCACCCTCAGTGACTGCCCCACCGGCCCCTTCCCCAGCTTTGTCCCATCCAGCTGACTGGTAGCTATGTCAGGTTCTCCCATGGGACCTGTCATTGCCGCCACATTGGTTGTCACCCAGCTTTCCCAGAAACAGACGTAACATTTTGCCAGCTGAATAAAGGTTAAAGGATTTGACAGAAAGCAAACACTGCGTCTGTCAGGATAAAATCCCGGAGACTCCGGAGAGATTCATCCATCACCCGGATAAAATCCCTTCTGTGGAATGTGGCAGCTGAGCGTCTGTCTGGGAAGGGGTTAAAGCCTTCGAGGATCGCACGTCTCGACTTGTATCGATTTGTTACAGAATGTTTCCACAAAGAAACTTTATTATCGCTTTCTTGCCGGAAATCAGCAACAAGGGAAGTGTGATGGTGCCCAGTGTGGCGGTGCGTACAATGTATGATGTAACGGTGTGTACAATGTGGCGGTGCGTACAATGTATGATGTAACGGTGTATACAATGTGGCGGTATGTATGATGTAACGGTGTGTACAATGTGGCGGTGCGTACAATGTATGATGTAACGGTGTGTACAATGTGGCGGTATGTATGATGTAACGGTGTGTACAATGTGGCGGTGCATACAATGTATGATGTAACGGTGTGTACAATGTGGCGGTATGTATGATGTAACGGTGTGTACAATGTGGCGGTGCGTACATTGTATGATGTAACGGTGTGTACAATGTGGCGGTATGTATGATGTAACGGTGTGTACAATGTGGCGGTGCGTACATTGTATGATGTAACGGTGTGTACAATGTGGCGGTATGTATGATGTAACGGTGTGTACAATGTGGCGGTATGTATGATGTAACAGTGTGTACAATGTGGCGGTATGTATGATGTAACGGTGTGTACAATGTGGCGGTATGTATGATGTGCTGACATCTACAATATGACACTGTATACAATGTGATAGTCAGTATGTTGTGGTGGTGTACAATATAGCGGTATGTATGATATAATGTGAGTATAATACAGAGATACCCATGATGTGGCGGTATGTATGACGTGATACAGAGATATGTATGACGTGGTGGTGTGGATGATATGGCAGTGGGCACAATGTGGCGGTGTGTTTAATGTGCTGAAACCTGAGCCTTCTGAACACAAGACCAAAATATTAGGAGACGGGTCTAATGTGAGATCAGAGCAAATCAGAACCTGAACTGTGATCCCGGAGAACATCTGGCGTCCATTACCCGAGGTGTCTTCTGGGCTTTATCTCAGGAGCTGGCGATCGCTGTCCATGCTCCTCAGATCCGTGGTGGCGGGTCTGTGACAGTGTTTTCTACAGGTCCGGTTATAGTTCTGTAGTCCAGGCCACCAGGAGATGGGTCTGGACAGCGTCTCCCTGCACCTCGGACGCCGCGGCCATTTGTCCTGCGCTGCTGGAGGCCTCGTCACAGGCACCTCATTAAAATGACTCTTCACTGACAGCACAAATCAGACTCACATGGGGGCGATTATTGGGGGGTCAAACCTGGTGGCCAAAAAGACAACGTGCCGACCTCACCTGTAGTAGAAGGACCCGCCGGGCTCCCATAGATACAGCCAGAGGGGTCCCTTTTGGGCCCCCATGAAAAAAATGCAATGAGGCCCCCATTCACCATGCGCCAGTTATAACACTGGTACCATTTTTTATGGTGGGGGTGGGGCGTGCGACGCAATAAACACCTCTGCAGACTTTCCTATAGAAGTCAGTAGGTGATGGTCACAACTTACCTCCTCCCCCTCCCTGCACAATGACCTGTGCAGGTCACAGAGCATGCCCACAAGACTCTCCAACAGAAAGTCAATGAGTACTCTCCAGACTACAGGTTCCTATGGTCCAGGTGAGCTATGCACATGTCTCTGAATGCTGTTAACAGCAGCTCAGACAAGATGGCAAGCGGATACGTTCCCACTCAGGATGTCGCTAGGATATGCCATGGATGTCTGATAGGTTCTGGTCCCACCTATAGGATAAGACTGGGCCCCATCATAAATGGAGAGCATGCAGCACGTCCACAGCCTTCTCCATTCACTTCTATGGGACTTCTGAGGAGCTCCAGATCAGTTATTTTCAGAAGTCCCTTAGAGGTGAATGGAGAAGGCCGCGTTCGCCGCCGCTGGATTATTTTTGCTGTCAGCGCTGTTTATATAAGAGACAATGGATCCTTCACTGGAGACGGTCGCGCAGGAATCGGGGGTTTATTTTCGAGGCTTCAGGAAATCAGAGATTTTTTGAGTTTTCGAGTAATGTAAAAATAGAGCTAAAGAAGAATGGAGGCCGCTAAGAATAGAAGGCACGCGTGAAGGCGGCCGCAGGAAACCCGTACACGCCGCTGCACGAGGGCAGAGCAAGAAATAGCAAGAACCTACAGAGTCATGAGGGGTCCACAGCGACCGAAGAAACCCCCCCCCCCGGATCCTATCAGGAAATATTACTGCAAACTGCAGGCAACCAGAAGAAACAAGACCGCAAATCAAGAAAAACGGAAGACCTTCTGTAAATGCAATAAGATCAAGATCTCTGCTTGCTGGCAACATTTATCAGTCACGTCAAGACTCCTGAGTCCTCCTACTCCCTGGACCTCAGGGCCCTCAGTGTCCACTACCTCTGATGGCTGTGATGCTTCTCCACCCAAGAAGAGGTGGAGAAGATGTTCTCAATCATAGGGGCTCATTTGTCTCCCTAGACTTTAGTGCTTGGGGTCTGTCCCAGAGGTGGGTTGAGGGCCCACAACACATTATCTGCCCAAGAGCCTTCAGCAGTTGTGATCAAATGGGTTTGTTACAATGTATCAGTCTGGACAATGCTCTGTGAGCTAAACACAGCAACACAAATCACCTTTCTGTTCTAAATGTTTGTTACAATGTATCAGGTAGATGTATCAGTTTGGAGTCTAGGCTGTTTCTCTCACAGGACTGCCTAGTTCTGATAGTTTGTTACAATGTATCAGTGCAGGTAGATGTATGAGTCTGGTTGATTTCATATCCTGGATACAGTTCCAGTGACATGGTTCAGTTTCTTGACTTTTGCTTCCCCAGATCCCGGGTGACTTGTAGACGTTGATCCTGAGCCGATGAGATGATTCTCTCGATGATGATGATGAGGAGGAATTTACAGATAATATAAAATATCCGTAATACCTTGTGACTGAGGCCGGGCCGGTAATCCTCGCTTGATTCATTTCTGCAGCAGAATCTCCGGTTTCACAACTTTACATGACTTTACCTGGATAAATGCAGCCGGGGAGGATGCGGGGAGCAGAGATATGGGGAAGTGACTCAGCGGGGGCAGGGAACAGCCCTTATACCCTGTCATTTTTCTATTTTTAACCACAGAATGCAGAGAGGCTCCAGCTCCTCGGGGGGCGTCTCGGTGGGCGTTCACACCTTCATATTTTACCACAGTCTGTTACATTGTAGCAAATATCCTGTGCCTGAAAACTACCCTGATGTCTCTTAATGTGTTAATTCATGTAAATTCCCGGAATAATAGGAATAATAATAATAATATTTTTTTATATAGCGCCACCGTATTCCGCAGCGCTTTACAAATTCATAGGGTTCATGTACAAAACAAAAGTAACTGGCTAATATACAACTGAAACACTAGGAGTGAGGGCCCTGCTCGCAAGAGCTTACAATCTATGAGGAATTGGGGGTGATTGTGATAAGTAGGATTTGAGCCATAATTGTACTGAAAGTGGAGTGGTGCCGGCCATTCTCCTTCGGGTTTGGATAGGGTACCACTAACTGTAGGTCCCTGGGCCGTGCCTCCGGTGAACCCTACTGGACCGTGACCCTGTACAACCGTTATTGGTCCCAGACCACTCGCTCGAGGTCTGAGTCCGAGTGAGGCTGTGCCGCCAGCTCCTTGAGAGCGTTCAGGCTGGCGTCAGCCGCTAACGCCGCCTGAAACCCCTGACTTGACGTGGCCAGAATTGACGAGACTGCCACGTCCTCTGTCAGATCCTCGGGACTTGTCTCCTGGCCTCCGTCTGACTTGGCAGCTACTTGGTCAGAAGACATTTTCCTACAGATTTTCTTTTTTTAAATAAAATTGCAGCAAAACTGAAGCATTTTCTGGTTCCTTCTATAAACTAATGCTCAGAAACACGTGGCATCTATAGCACTGTTGATTGTTTCCTTCCTGGACCTTGAATATAATGACAGAACTGCAGTGACGACTGACACATTGTAGCAAGTAGAGGGAAGTAACTGGGTGACAACCTCTGCAAGCAGTGTGATGTCAGTCCGGAGTGGTTGTCGCCACAGGATACCTCAGAAATGGCTGAATCGGCGGGTGTTCTCTTAGGGCAGCGGTCCCCAACCACCGGGCCGCGGCCCAGGACCGGGCCCTGAAGCGATGTCTGCCGGGCCGCGGCGGTAGCAGGGGACAAGGAGATAAGCGCTTCCATTGTGGAAGCGCTCATCTCCATAGTCATCTGTATCGCCGTCCTGAGGACGGCGATACAGATGCCTGTGCTGCGGTGGGGCAGGGGAGGGAGAGGCGTCTCCCCTGCCCGTTCCTCTGATAGGCTGCAGGCCTAGTGCCTGTAGCCTATCAGAGGCCAGCTCAGGCGGTGCGATGACGTCATCGCGCCGCCTGAGCCGTGCAGAGCGGGACACAGGCCGGAGGAGGCCTGCATCGCAGTGCTGCCAGGCTGATGGAGGTAAGTATAAGTGTTTGTTTTTTTATTGTACAAAACTGAAGGAGAGGAGCACTATGGGCACTATAACTACTGTGGGGGCACTGTGGGCACTATAACTACTGTGTGGGGGCACTATGGCACTATAACTACTGTGTGGGGGCACTGGGAGCTATAACTACTGTGTGGGGGCACTATGGCACTATAACTACTGTGTGGAGGCACTATGGCACTATAACTACTGTGTGGGGGCACTATAACTACTGTGTGGGGGCACTGTGGGCACTATAACTACTGTGTGGGGGCACTGTGGGCACTATAACTACTGTGTGGGGGCACTGTGGGCACTATAACTACTGTGTGGGGGCACTGTGGGCACTATAACTACTGTGTGGGGGCACTGTGGGCACTATAACTACTGTGTGGGGGCACTGTGGGCACTATAACTACTGTGTGGGGGCACTATGGCACTATAACTACTGTGTGGGGGCACTATGCTACTATAACTACTGTGTGGGGGGCACTATGGGCACTATAACTACTGTGTGGGGGGCACTATGGCACTATAACTACTGTGTGGGGGCACTATGGCACTATAACTACTGTGTGGGGGCACTATGCTACTATAACTACTGTGTGGGGGCACTATGCTGGTATAACTACTGTTTGGGGGCACTAATGGGGAATAACTACTGTGTGGGGGCACTATGCTACTATAACTACTGTGTGGGGGCACTATGGGCACTATAACTACTATGGGGGCACTGTGGGCACTATAACTACTGTGTGGGGGCACTATAACTACTGTGTGGGGGCACTGTGGGCACTATAACTACTGTGTGGGGGCACTGTGGGCACTATAACTACTGTGTGGGGGCACTATGGCACTATAACTACTGTGTGGGGGCACTATGGCACTATAACTACTGTGTGGGGGCACTATGGGCACTATAACTACTGTGTGGGGGCACTATGGGCACTATAACTACTGTGTGGGGGCACTATGGGCACTATAACTACTGTGTGGGGGCACTATGGGCACTATAACTACTGTGTGGGGGCACTGTGGGCACTATAACTACTGTGTGGGGGCACTATGGCACTATGACTACTGTGTGGGGGGCACTATGCTACTATGACTACTGTGTGGGGGCACTATGGCACTATAACTACTGTGTGGGGGCACTATGCTACTATGACTACTGTGTGGGGGCACTATGGCACTATGACTACTGTGTGGGGGCACTATGGCACTATAACTACTGTGTGGGGGCACTATGGCACTATAACTACTGTGTGGGGGCACTATGGCACTATAACTACTGTGTGGGGGCACTATGGCACTATAACTACTGTGTGGGGGCACTATGGCACTATAACTACTGTGTGGGGGCACTATGCTGGTATAACTACTGTTTGGGGGCACTAATGGGGAATAACTACTGTGTGGGGGCACTATGCTCCGCCCCCCAACAACCGCAGCGCCCGCCCCCCCCCCATCCAAACCCCCCCCCCCCCCCCCCCCCCCCCGCCCCCCCCGGGCCCTGGGGAAATTGTGTAGTGAGAAACCGGGCCTTGGTGCAAAAAAGGTTGGGGACCACTGTCTTAGGGGGATGATTAGAACACATGGTCATAGTGGTCGCCATTGATCTGTAGACTGACTCCACATGAAGTCTCTTCTGAAGATTGTGACATAAAGGTTACATTGTTTCTCTTCTCATCACTTGTATAAATACATAGTTACATTGTATCTCTTCTCATCGCTTGTATAAATATATAAAGTTACATTGTATCTCTTCTCATCACTTCTATAAATATTGTCATGTGTCCCCGATTCGCGTCCTTCTCCGTACAGTCGCACAGCGGGATCCTGAGCTCTGAATATTTCCTCGCTGAAGTTAATCTGTTATTTCTGCTGTGTGTGAATCCGAGGCAGACGGAAGACTCTGCGCCGAAGATTTAAATATTAAACCCGTCGTCCTCATTTAGGATTGATGCCCAGGCATTAACCCCTGCCAGTCTGGAGGGGGAACCTGCTTTATTTGGTGATGGCTTCTTCCTTCAACCTTAGAGAGGAGCCATAACAGAAACCTATAGGCCCAGATGTTAACACCACACCTGGACTGTGGGATGTGGTGATGACATCATGCCGTATAGAATCCATATAGATCCCATCAGTCTTCACCTGTACAGTGTGACGACCCCTCCACTGTCAGACATCACCGCTCAGTTATCATAATATGTCACTCACATGTATCTACACTACGGCAGCTCATACCTCTGTGGGGTCTGTGTCCGTCCCCGGGCCTTGTACAAACCCCATGGCGGTTCTCCTCATCCTCTGTAGTGACATATAACCAGGAAACAGCTGAAGCTACAAATCCTTATAATAATCCTAATAATGGGGTGAAATGGGTCACAAAGGGGCCGAGCAGCGTTAGAACCCCCTATAACTACCTGGATGCTTGCATTTCTCCCCTGCATTAAAGCTATGGCTGTGTTCACATCTCTGTGCCAGACAAAAAAACACGGTAATGCTTGAAGGATCCCAGAACAGAGATGTGAACGAAGCCTAATATTACTGCAGTCGCTGGGGGATCCAGCACCGGGCGTCCATTAAGACAGGAGCTGTTGACGGAGCCTGAGTGTTATTTGCTCTGCAGACAATGGGGGTCATTACCTGGTGGGTTTAGCTGAGGAGCCTTGTGTGCAGCTCTGGTTGTGAGCGGAGGCGATGGTTTGTGTGCGTTCACACAGTAGAGTGTTGTCTTTGCTGAGTGTATATGTTCTTAGGATAATGAGCCGCCTTTGGTGACCGCACATCATTGACACAAGTGTTTTCGCTCTCTGTTCCCCAGCTGTGAATTCCTGAAGACTGAACAAGAGCCATTGTGTGTGGAGAAGACGAACCCTCAGAGCTGAGATCACAGTGAGGAATCGTGCAAATGGAGAGAAGCGTTAAAGACGAGGCTCGGATCCATCACAATGGAAAGTGATTGGGGGGATGATGGGCATCGTAGTACTCGGCGGCATGACGCACAGATGTGCTCTCCTGTAATTAAAGGTTCTGTAACTTTCTCATAGACTTTCAGTCACTCACCATTTTCAGGATCCCTGCTCACTGTCAGTGAATGGATACTGCGGTTAACTATAAGGGGTGCAGACAGGGGCGTAGCTATAGGGGGTGCAGAGGTAGCAGTCGCTACCGGGCTCAGGAGCCTGAGGGGGCCCAAAAACCCTTGTAACGCATAAGAAGACACACAGAACACTAAGAGGAGGGGGCCCAAGCTGAACTCTTGCACCAGGGCCCATGAGCCTTTAGCTACGCTCCTGGGTGCAGAGATAGCAGTTAGTCCCAGGTCCTGGCCCCCGAGGGGCCCCTGTACCCCATAAGAAGCCTGCAGCAGGGTGATAGCTCTATGAGGTGTGCAGATGGCAGTCACACCTGGGTCCTAGTGCCTGAGGGGCCCAAAGGCTCTTCTGTATTATGCATGGCACACAGAAGCCGGGCCCTGCCTATACATGTCTTATAAAGGGAAGATGTAATAAAGCATTGGATTTTATATTAATTCTGGATTCTCTGGTGTTGGAGCCCGGGCTACACAGGAACCGAGCAAGAGGAAAGAAATGAAGCGCTCTCCTGTCTGGTAATGTAGCACGTTTATTGTACAATGTATCAGTGCAGATAAAATGTATCAGTCCGGGCTCTTTTCTATGGACCAGGGGTCTCAAACTCGGCCGGATATTTGGGCCACGGTCATTTCAAATACGATACAAAATGACTGGTGACAGAACGCAGCGGCTCGTCCTGCACCTCTTACACCCGCTGATGTCTCCTCTGATGTAGACGCTCTCCTTCCTCATCTTCTCCATTTACCCAGGGTGATTTCATTCGTCTCTGCAGAGTTTGGCACACGGACATCGTAGCCTCCCCCTCCTGATGCCCCCATTACTGTGCCCGTTGTGCCCAATGCCCCAAAATAATATACTGCAAAGATAATAGAGCTATACGGATAGTCTGCACATAGTAACAGTGCTTCCAGACTGCTCTGAATACTAATACTGCCCCTATAGTACCACAATAGTGATAATGCTCCCCAAGAGTGCCCTCATTAGTAGCAATGCCCTCTATATTATGCTCAGTAATAATTAGTAATATTCCACCATAGTGCCCCCAGTAGAAATACGGATGATTAATATGGCACTTCTATAGAGCCTCCAGTAGTAATAAGGCCCCAGTATTTAAAAGCCCCCTATAGTGCCTCCTGTAGTTCTAACCCTTTGTAGTGCCACCAGTATTATAATGCCCCCTGAGGTGCCCCCAGTATTATAATGCTCTCTGTATTAGCTCCATACCCCAGTAATACCGACACATATAAAAAAATGAAAACCTCCCCGACTCCCTCTTCCTGACGCTTCTTCCAGCCTGTGGCCTGAGTTGCCACGTTCTGGTGCAGGCAGTCACAATGACATCACCATTTGTGACCACGCCATAGCGGCCCGTGAGACCCGCCACAGGATGTTGCTCCTCATAGGCTTCAGGCCTAGTGGTCTTCGGCCCATGTGCCTGAACTGTAGGAACAGGAACCATAGGCTTTCATAAACTGCAGCCTCCTCAGAGGCAGGCTGCGGGCCACAGATAATTGCCTTAGGGGTCACTTGTTTAAGTCCCCTTTCTAGACTAGGTGCAATTGTAGCAAACCCTCATCTGTGTGAATAATTATTTCTATACAGCTTTCCGGAGTCTTTTGAAATGCTGAAAGCAAGCAGAGATCTTGGAAATGGTGAGGAATTGATAGACGAGGTCCGTTAAGTTGCAGAGCTTCCTTTCCTTGGAGAACGCCTGGTAACAGGTAACATGGACTCTCCCCATGCATTCTGCCCTGGGGTAAACGTGGCTCTGTGCCGCGTGGCTCCTGGAATGTACGGGGCCCGAGCTATCTGCCTCCAGTATGTACAGTGCGGTACATGGTCCCAGTCCTGGTGTGGCCCTGACAGGGGAAACCGAAAGCGACAGACATGAAGTAACGCGCGTCGCTGCTGATTTATTGTTTGCACAGATTGTGTCTGTGTTTTCCAGGACACGGGACTGTCTGCAAGCAATCACTGCCTAATTCATCCATGAAATCCTACTGTGGCCTGCTCCCAGAACCCCCAGCCGAGCGTACTACACCCCGGCCGCACTGCATGATAATCAGATTGCTAGCTCTTCAGGTCATTATCTGGATTCTGCATATTCTGTACTCCAAGGGCACGGCCACACGGTCAGGTTTCTGCATGCAGTTTTGGAAGCCACAATCAGGAGTGACTAACAGGAGAGAAAGCATACAGGACAGATAGACTTCTCTTTGGCTTCCGAGACTGCATGCAGAAACCTGACCGTGTGGCCGTGCCCTAATAATACGGCAGAAAGCTCCCAGACAAATATACCGGCCACCGGAGGCCACACGTGTTTTCTAGGGACATCAAGCGGTTAACACTTGGAAATATTAGAACCAGACAGACCTGAAATCAATTAGCTGAACACAAACTTAGCAGAAAAGTGGTTAAAATGGAAAAGGCAGGATTTCTGCTGAAAGGAAAAACTCTCCCTGTACTAGAGCGCCACCTGTGGTAAACTAGCGGTACTGCACCCTCACTTCTCCGGCTGATGCATCCTCTGACATTACTGTACGTGGTGGGGATTAGATGTGTGCACTGCAGTTATACAACCAGAGGCATGAAGAGTGTCATGGATGGTAATTGTAGGTAAGTGACAGGCTGGTTGTCTGCAGCCCCTGGGCAGAACAGACATCTTCAGGTTTATTGCACGTGTCATACATGGGGCTCACACCCTGGACAAGGTTTGGACAATGTCACATTAGGACCAATGGACCATGACTGATGACTTTGCTCTACTGCACCAGGTCAATACCTCCTCCTCCTCCTTCACTAGATGCACACAATCAGATATGTGAAGAACATGAACCATCAGTTTCATCCCATAATAAGATGATGTTTTTATCATTTACAATGGATTATCTGATCTGCTGGGGAGTGATGTCCACCAGGTTACAGAGCCCAGGAGCTTGCACTCTAATGCCCTGCATGCATGAAGCTGGAATGTCATAGGCCTCTCTGTGTACTAATAGTAGAAGCTATGAGGACACAGACATGGCAGGCTATGCTCCTCAGGTACCTGTCCACCCCCTGGGCTCAGAGCTGTCACTCCTGAGTGATTCATTGCAGCTGATAAGATCATTCACTTTCCTGTAATCTGGAGAAAGGCTTTTAAAGACACATTCTCTGCCTGTCCAGGACATCAATCCTCTGCAGGGAGAGTTGATGTGAGGCCCATTCACACGGCGGACATCACCTGCTGCCTGCACAAGGGCCCAGAGGAGGGGGCAGTCAGGGTGATTGATGAGCTGCAGGGGCCCCAGGGCCCGGGGGCAGCAAAGGAATTTCCTCCAGGAATATAGACCTTCTACATCAGGAAGATGTCGGGATATGATCTGCTGTGTGTATTGTCTTCAGGTGTTAATAAACAATTATCATCCTGTGATACAATGTAACTGACCTGTGATTAACCTGTGATACAATGTAACTGATTGCTGATAAAGTGGAACTGTCCATTATGTAACTGACCTGTGATACAATGTAACTGATTGGTGATACTGTGATTAACCTGAGATACAATAACTGACCTGTGATATACTGTAACTGTCCTGTAACACTATGTGATTCATCTGTGATACAATGTAACTTATCGCTGATACAAAGTAAATGTCCATTATGTAACTGACCTGTGATACAATGTAACTGACTTGTACTACAGTGTAACTGGGAGACTGAGATGATACAAGCAGCTTTCTAAAAACGTGTGATGACCTAATTATTGTACAGTCATTACAAACTCATTAACCCCCCCCCCAGTAGTCACAATGGTGGCCATTCCTGGGGGGCCTCTCCAGCCCCCAAATCCTCCCCCCTCCCCCATTCCTCAGCTCTCTCTATACTGTCCTGTTCTGTACCCTGGAATAATGGGACATTTCTCCTGGTATTTGGTGACCACTTACCTGCCCCCCCCCCAGCTACCTGAGAGTCTACCCTCATCGTCCTCCTGATCCCCCTCATGTCACCTCTCCATGATGTCTATACATGGTCTTACTACAGGTCCCAGCAGTGTCACAGGTCATCACCTCCCTGAGCCTGATGACTGCAGGAAATCTCAGGGATTTGGGAAAATCTCATTTTGGCTTCTGGGAATAATTATAGTGTTAGATTGTATTCTGTTCTTTACTGCACCGGGAGTCAGCTGGACCTGGTGTCAGGATCAGCAGGGGAAGGGTTAACGAAGTGTGACCCCCGCAGGGTCACCTGAGGTTATAAGTGACTGTACCCCTCTGAACTGGTGAGGAAGGGGGGGTCCTCTATACTGGTGAGGAGGGGGGGCTCTATACTGGTGAGGAGGGGGGGGCTCTATACTGGTGAGGAGGGGGGCTCTATACTGGTGGTGGTGGGGAGAGATCCTCTGTACTGGTGAGAAGGGGGTTCAGCTGTTAGGATCTGGCAGAGAAAATATTATTCATGGCCTTCTGAATTTGGAAGGTCCCAGGAGCTGTGCCCCCCCACCATGTAATCACTGTGCAGCCAGCAGTATTCACCCCCAGGTCACACAGACCCCCCATAATCTTAGGGTCCCTCCAGTCCTAATCTCACCCACTGCTGTCCTGGAGTCCTTATTCTGCCTCTGCCTTCCAACCCGCTTAACCCATTCTCTGCTGGTTGGATTGTTAGCTGTTAGCGACAGCGACGATCTTCATCCACCAAGTGTTCAGCTAGGAAGGGATTAAACGTTGTTTTGCCCACTGATGGGTGCAGGGTGCAAAGTGCTGGGTACAGGGTGGCACGCAGTGGGTTGATCAGCAGTTCTTGCAGTCGGAGCTCACTCTGCTGCCTAAAATGAGGGTGGTGACTGGAAGAGAAGGGTGCGGGCCAGAGCCCAGGTGCAGGACACACCCCTGCCGGGTGCAGGACAGAGCCCAGGTGCAGGGCACACCCCCTGTCGGGTGCAGGACACCCCCAGTCAGGTGCATCTCTCGGGCTGCCCGCTCTGCCGTTACTGCTGAGGGGCAGGCAGGACCCCGGGAGCCGCTGCCTGCGCTCATTTGCATGTCCCCGCCCCGTGCTGGGAGCAGGAGGCAGGCTCTGGAGGCAGAGCCGCGGTCACACTCAGGCAGGCGGCGGCTCCGCTCACATCCCCTGTCAGGAGCTCTGGGCACCGGACTCCTCCACAGCTCCGGGGCGCTCAGGAGTCAGGGCGCCGGGCGGGACAGCACTCACCATTGGGATTACTGGGATACTGGGGAGCGGGCACCGGGCGCGGGCTGGAAGATGCTTCACCCTCCTGAGGGGGTCGGAGAGGAGCCGCAGGAGTCCGCCGGGCACCGACCCCCCGCCGCTGGCCCGGCGCTCACACCCGCACCCCTGGATTGAGCCGCCGCGGGACACCCCGACACTGGCTGGATTTCTGGGTTATTTTGGATGCAGAGAGAAGACCCCTATCCATGATGAGAAGTAGGAGAAGAGAGCGGGAGCCCAGGTAAGAGGGGCACAGGGGGTACCAGTACTGGGGGGCACCAATACACAGAGCCGGAGTAAGAAGGCAACCGGGGTACCAGTACTGGGGGGCACCAGCAGCCTGAGCCCGGGTAAGAGGGGCACCGGGGGGCAGCAGTACACAGAGTTATCAGTCTATAGGTGTCAGGATCCGTAGGTGTCGGTCTATGGGTGTCAGTATCTATAGGCGCCATCCTCTGTAGGTGTCAGGATCCGTAGTTGTCAGTCTCTGTAGGTGTCGGTCTCTGGGCGCAGCTGCTGTCTCTGGGTGACTTGATCTATAGGTGATCTCTGACACTTGTGGGACCTTCTATAGGTGACCAGTCACAGCCGCAGATTAACTCTTACCTGGCCTGGGTTATAGAGCTGCCGGTATCGGGGGCTATTGGGGTTTTTCTGTCGGATGCAGGGTGACATGGTCTGAGGCGGTCTGATCTATGGAGGGACATCGATCATGTATGACTTCTTTAGGGATCTCTATAAGGCGACCATATCTGTGATGTATAGGGGATCGGATCTATGGAGGGACATCGATCATGTATGACTTCTTTAGGGATCTCTATAAGGCGACCATATCTGTGATGTATAGGGGATCGGATTAATGGGGGGATCCATAGGCGACAATATCCTATGGATCAGATCGATTGTGGATCTATAGGAGGTCGGTTATTTAGGAAAGTGGTAGAGAGGATCGGTCTTTAGGAAAGGATCTATAGAGGATCAGTTATTTAGGGAAGGGATATAGGGGATCAGTGTCTGTGTTATAAGGTACTTACAGGGTTAATCCTGATTATCCTCACAGGGAGGTTTGGGGGGACATTAGCTGTGAAGGTGACACCTGTTCAGACCCTGCGGTTGTCCCCCCCACCCCCACAGAACAATCTCCTTCCCTGTCACCGACTCCACATGATGGAGCAAGGACTGGATTTTGGGGTACAGTATGGGGGGGGGGCAGGCACAGAGACCACGGAGCATGAAGGGTCTGTTACCTGTAGATCATGTAGACTGCTCCTGGTATCACAGACTGTCTAAGAGACCCCCATATATGAGAGCTGCTCCCCACATCCCAATTAACCCCTTCATTCCTGAGTGTCACATTCAGTGATGGCAAACATGTCAGGTTTATGAGAAGAGTGACCTGGAGGAACCAGATCTAGAACATAGAGAACCCTTCATCATCATCATCATCATCATCATCATCTCCATAGTGAGCAGTGACTGAGGGGCTCAATTACCCTTCTCACTGCAGTGATGCCAGCCTGCACTCTGTCTGGGTCTCTATCTCCACTGCTGCCCTCTCAGCCCAGGGTGCTGCTGACAAGGTTCCCAGTGATGCCAGGTCTCCTCTCACCCTCTCCCCTGTCTGGGTCTTCAGCTCTACTGCTGCCCTCTCAGCCCAGGGTGCTGCTGACAAGGTTCCCAGTGATGCCAGGTCTCCTCTCACCCTCTCCCCTGTCTGGGTCTTCAGCTCTACTGCTGCCCTCTCAGCCCAGGGTGCTGCTGACTTGGTGCCCACTGATGCCAGGTCCCCCCTCACCATCTCCCCTGTCTGGGTCCTCAGCTCCACTGCTGCCCTCACAGACCAGGGTGCTGCTGACTTGGTGCCCACTGATGCCAGGTCACCCCTCACCATCACCCCTGTCTGGGTCCTCAGCTCCACTGCTGCCCTCACAGACCAGGGTGCTGCTGACTTGGTGCCCAGTGATGCCAGGTCTCCCCCTGGTTCTCTGCCCTGGTACTCTCTGAGCTGTGGCAGTTTTTGGGCACTGCCACATCCAGGATGGAGCAGCATATGGCTCTTTACATGCGCTGACAGCAGGCTCATTAACTGATGGGGTTGAGGCAATTCTTCCATTACGGTTAAGTGGTACAAATTGACTAGATGAGGCTATTACAGGTTATGAGGCTCAGGGCAGGAGCTGCCTCCATCTCCCATCAAACGTTTAATCCATATTATACCAGAGCTGATCCCTGTGCACACATGTGAGGGCAAGGAGGGGGTTAACAGTCCACAGAAAGTAGACAGGTAGATGCAGAACATCTCCTCTGACCCCGCAGCACATCGCATTCCTGTAGACGGCCAATAAACCTAGATGAGCGAGGCATTAGTAAGAGGAGTAGTAGTAGCCCTGTAAATGGTTGAGGTATGAGGCTGAGGTATGAGGCATGACTGTGGCCTCCTGGTGCTGACATCCAATCATACTTACTCATTACAACTCCTATTCCGTATGGGAGTTGTAGTCCATGAGTGACTGTAGTGAATGAGGTCTACTTCTCCTCACAGACTGGGGGGTCTGTCCCTGCTGGCTGATGTCTGGGAGGTTGTCCCTGAGGTGGTGCTGATCTGGGGAGAAGCTGGAGGACTTGTATGATGTGGGGGATCCTATGGCCCCAGCTGGAGGCACCCTGGATGACTGGGGACCCCTGACATTCCCGCACACTCCCCCCAGGATTGCCCTGACTGAGCAGTTTGTGCAGAGTTGATTCACATTCAGTTCATTACTGACCTCTATCTGTAAGAACTGTGCAGCCATTGTTTGTGGGAGCCATGAAGCAGCTCAGGGGGAAGCCAGATTTATATCCTCCATAAACCTGGACAAATTGCACATTATACATGGAGAATATAACGACTGTAACGTCCAGAAAACACAAGATCCACTTTACAAATTGGAAGATTTTAGAACTTGCAATATTCTTTAGCTGCAGGAGAATGTGGAGGGGAATGGGGTCCCTGCCTGGAGGGGCCCCTATAAATATAGTCAATGTGTATAATAGGAGATTTATCATCCTCATCAGTGTGTGTGGTCACTCAGTTATCAGCAGTGATTTACTCCCAGTTATTAGTCTAGGCCCCTATACAATGGGATGAAGATACTCCAATCACATATAAAGCTGCTGAGCATAGGAGCTGCCTATAGGGAGGAGGGTACGAGCTGCCAGTGGCTGCCCCTGACAGTCCGTGCTGGGGCCCGACGGTCCTACATGAGTGACTGCTAACAGGCAGCTATAGATATAGGAGGTTTTATTATTGGTGTTACATATTGTTACATTTCTGAGAACAGATGATCATTAGACACATTTGTAACTTGTATGTATTTTAAATATTTAGGCAGGATGAAGCATTTGGCTAGGATGACACACAGCATCAGAAACGCCTGCCTTGGTCAGTCTTTGTAGCAGTTTTTTTGTAGCCCCCCCCCCCATACCGTGTGGTTTACCTTCTGGTGTACTGGCGTATTTAATGAATTTTTTTATTTTTATTACATGACTTGTATGTGCCCCTTGTAATGTCACTTCCTCTGTAGAGCTGTATGAGGAAAATAAATTGGTCAAAATTGGCAATAAAAAATGCAACATGTTAGCTCTGTATTCATCAGGGCCAACAAAATAAATAAAATATGTCTATGGGACAAAAACACCAGAAATTGAGGGGAAAAAGCCAAAACCAGCGCTGTAATTTCAGGAAAAACTCTGAGGAATAAAAAAAAAAATGGATGGATCAAAAACACCACTGGGGAAAAAAACTCCTGTTTGTCCCGAGTTTAATATTTTTATAGAATTCCATATAACATCTGGAGCTGGCAACTTTTATTTTTTATAAAAAAAATAAATTAAAAAAACACTGCAAAAAAGGCACCAAAAACAACAAAACCCCCAAAATGCCAGAAAACCCGTGTGACACCAGCCTAAGACCTGTAAGTCCTTTATTGGTTGGCTCACTATCCGACACAATTTTAAAGCAGTTTTTGGTGAATGCTGGCGCCATGTTCCCTTTTCCACTGGGCGATGCTCCTTTCCCGCGAAACCATTGCCCCCTTGTAAATCGAGGCGCAAAAAGTGTCTAAAACACATAAGCGACATGGTGCAAATTTTGCCAGAACTGTGGTACATTTAGTAAATTTTCCCCAATAAGTGGTGTCCACCCCCCAAAAATATACAGACTGTTCTGTAATGTAGCGGCAACTTACCTCTGTAGTAAATGTTTCCTTATGTACTTATGGTTTCCCTCCATACTGACTGTTTCCCTCTGTGAGAAAGAAGCTGCCTCATCGTCATCATGATTAGGAGAGGCGCAAACCTTATTATTATTTTACCACTTTAGTGAAATGTTTTCCACAAAGCGTCATACTGGGGAAGTTTATTTTTCACATTTTCCATAGGTTTCACTATAGGGAAAAAAAGCCTAAAAAAAAAAAATACATGTAAAAAAGCCACCAAAAAGTGGTTGAGGAGGAGCCGTGTACAGGCTTCAATTATATAGGATTCATGTAACTCGTCTCATCGAGGGGAGGCCTGAGCTGTGTACATGTCCTAGAGGGGAAAGCACGGGAGAGGCCGAGCGAAACTGGAGGCAAAACTCACACAAGAGGGAGAAACATGATAGTAATAATATGTCATAAACTGCAATATAACATCATATACCGTAATATGTAATACTATATCATATATAGTAAAGTAATAGGGAAAGAGCATGTAATAATGTAGAAATCTTATACAATGTAATAATATAATACAATATATAACATAATGTACTGTAATATAATATGGAATGTAAAAATATAACAACATAATATACAACATAATATACAACATAATATATAACATAATATAACAATATAATATATAACAACATAATATATAACATAATATATAACATAATATAACAACATAATATATAACATAATATAACAACATAATATATAACATGATATAACAATATAATATATAACATAACATAATACAGCATAAATTAACAATGTAATGTAATACAGCACCACATAATATTGCTCACATTGTATCGACCGCTGAGCTGTAGGATCTGGCGGAGCTGAGATTCCTCTATAGGCGTTGGCTCCTCGGTCGTATGTCGGGGGTCTTTTACTTTGCTCGTTCTGCACCTTTGTACTTCTCACTTCACTGCAGTTGTGTTTTTGGTTGTTTTTTGGAATACATGATTTTTTTTCTATATTTTTCTGTGATTAGCTGCAGTTTATAGAAGTTATAATTATTGAGGTCCATGCCTCTCTGCCCCTTATATTAATAGGAATCATTTACCATTAACGAGTTAGTAATGTCATTATGAGGATACGTTAATGCTCATCCCGTCCATGTTTGTGTCTCTGATGCCTCATACCTCAGTGACTCCACGTTCTCGTGAATATTATAGTGTCCCATAAATGTCCCTTTACTTGGTGACGGGTCCACCTTATTAACGTCCTGATTCTGGTGTGACACGCGGCCTCACAACCTCCTGTAACATTAGATAATACGTCCACCACAGACGCAGGGATGACTCCAGGCCCATAAATAATCCTTGAATGAATGTAATGTCTCTATGATCAGTCATTATATGTACAGCTGCCCTCATACACCCATGTCCACCTCACCCTAGAGGACTGCAGCCTCCACAGGGAGGTCGTCATTACCAGGCTTCTGCAGGCCGCCCTCAGATCCAGGCCTCTGTCTTCTTCACTTGTGGGGGAAGGGAAGTGACAGCAGTGTGAGTGCAATATGGGGACCGCGCTGATCTATTGTGATCTGTGACGAAACCAGGCAGTAAGTGTTCAACTTGCCTGCAGCGCCACCACAGGTGAAATAAGGCATTACACCGTCCTCACTGAAATCAATGGCTTGTCTGTGCAGTGCGGGGTGTCCTGGGTCCTCCAGGGCGAGAGACGCTCTTTATAGACAGTCTTCTCTGGCTGAATGAGAGGCCGACTCACAGAGTCCCCCAATAGGATAACTGAAAATGGGTTTCCTAAAGCAGATAAAAGTTCAGGACTGATAAAGAGAAGGAAAGTATATAACAATGTAATAATACAGAAATAAACCAATGATGAATAACATAATTAAAGAGAATAAATATAATAAATTTAAATTATATATAAATATAATAAAAGAATAAAGAGAAGGAAATTATATAACAATGTAGTAATACAAATATAAATAAATAAGGAATAACATAATTATAATAAAACACTTCATAATATAATAATATACTATAAACAATAGTTTTGAGGATAATAATTATCATAATATGTTACTACTACTTATCATTATTATTAATATTATTATTATTATTATTAAAATATTTTAAGGGTTAATTATGGTAAAAGCTTCAGTTTTGTGACCGCCATGCTTCAAGTTGTTAGATTAGATTTAAGATACAGAATATGAGAGAGGTAGCTGGATCAGTATTTGATTGACAGATAGATAATAGATGATGCAGAGATATTAGATAGTTATTAGATAGATAACAGCCATCTATATATACTGATAAATCTGCCTCAGGCTGCAGTATGTCCTCTGCAGTCTATTATAAAACTGCCTGCCTGCAGCCACCACTAGGGGGAGCTCAGTGCATAGGAATTTATACAGCTACCCTTGAACTCAATGGAATTTCTTTGCACTGAGCTCCCTCTAGTGGTTGCTTCTGGAAAATACTCTTTTTTTTTTCAGAGGCAGAAGACGTTCTCACTCACAGGGGCCCCTGATAAAGCTCACAATCTATCAGGAGGTCTGTGGAGCTGTGATGTCATTAATAAGCTGCTGGGCAGACGGACATGTGATGGCGATCCCTGTAATCACAGTTTGCCACTTCATAGAGGAGTCTGTTCCTAATGATGTAATAAGTGATTACATGACGGCGCGGGGAGGGTGCGGATCGCTGACACAGGACTTTCCCTCAGGTTCTGCTATTTTTAGTCATTTTGCCATTATTTTGCATGTGGAGCAAGATGAAGCCTCCATGAGTCACCGGCCCCGTGTCTCCGGTTATTCCAGCACGCAGACTCATAATCTCATTATCTGCAGGGCTCCACTCGCTGTCTCCCCCTTTTGGTCACATTGAGAATTGTTCTTTGAATAGAATGGAAACAATGTATCAGAGTCCTGGAATGCAATGCTGCAATTCAGAAACACAGAAGCTTTCATGAAGGCCACACGGGTGCCAGATAGGAGTTTTCTTCCTGTAAATGAGCCTTATCCCGGATTAGTGATCCTCCCTGTCATTAGGTACTTGGCGGAGGATGATCCAGGTCACTTCTCCATTATCAAGGCAGCTGTTAGGAAGCAATCCTCCTTATTACACAAGTGGGTATCAGACATGGCGTATGTGACCTGTGCAGCTCCCCAGGGGCCCCTACAAGCCGCAGGTGATACTGGGGGTTGTCTGTGATGTGTAATGAGCTGCAGATTTCTGGTGTCATCTCTAGGTGCTCACAGAAGACACGGATAATATTGTCGATTTAGTGAGTTCCTTCAGGCTTCTGAATTATTTACCGATAATTTATCCTCTGCCGCCGCAGCAAGCAGAACAAACCGTTAATGCAGACTAAACAAAGAGACTCCCCGCAGATACGCCGGAGGGAAGAGAGGATGAAACGCAGGCAAAGAGGCAGAGGAGCAAGCCGCCCCTCACAGGATGACTGCACATTCTGCTCTGCTCCCCCAAAACTATCTGCCCCCCCCATCCCATCTCATTACTCCTCCATGTAATACCTCTGCCTCCCCCATACAATTCCTGCCCCCCCCCCCCCAACTACTCTGGTCCCCCATACAATCCAATATAAACTCCTTTCCCCTCTAGTTTCTGTGCCCGCATCTCTTCCCTATACAGTACCTCTGCTGCTCGCATACATTCCCCCTGACCCCCCCCCATACATCCATGTGTCCCCACAAAATCTCCCTGCATCCTATAGAATCTATCCACATTCCTTACACATCTGTCAGCAGTTCTGTCCCTATGACACTGGCTGACCTGTTACATGTGCGCTCAGCAGCTGAAGGCATCTCTGTTGGTCCCATGTTCATATGTGTCCGCATTACTGGGAAAAATTATGTTTTCATATATGCAAATGAGCCTCTAGGAGCAATGGGGGCGTTACCATTACACCTAGAGCTCTGCTCTCTCTGTAACTGCTGCATCCTCTGCTCTGTGATTGACAGAGACAGACCTGATGTCCTTTTCACTGCCTGGTCCTGTCATAAGCCAAAGTGCAGAGAGAATATGTAAGGAATGTGGATAGATTGTATGGGATTCAGAGAGATTTTGTGGGGTTAGTATGGATTGTATGGAGAGGTAGGGGGAATGTATGCGGGCAGCAGAGGTACTGTATAGGGAATAGAGGTTGTACTCACGTCTCTGCCCCTTTTGGTATTTGCAAGGCCACATGGGCGTAGCTATAGGGGGTGCAGAGGTAGCAGTCGCTACTGGGCCCAGGAGCCTAAAGGGGCCCAAAGACACTTGTGCCACATAAGAAAACCCACTAAGCACTGATGGACGGGGGGCCCAAGCTAAACTCTTGCACCAGAGCCCATGAGCCTTTATCTACGCCCCTGCAAGGCCATATAGAGAATTAAAGGGTCAAAAACTAAAAATGCAGCCAAAGTCCTGGATCTCAGCTCCTCATGAAGCTACAGAGATCCCCTGGACCCCTGTGCTGCTGATAATGTGAGATGTACAAATCCCTCATCTTTATGTCTGTCATGCTCCATTATGTTTTCACCACTATGGCAGGGGCTTATTTGTATCTCCTGCTTCCCTTCTCACCGCCTGTCACATGATAATATTCTTCCTGCTGCAGACACCACAAGGGGGCGCTCAGTAGCTAATTTTTATTTATTCAGTTCAGTGGGAACTATATAAATGTGTATGCTGGGGCCCCCCCTAGTGGTGACTGAGGGGGGGTTAAGACAGAGCTAACCCTAACCCATACAAGAAGATGACCGTGCACTAAGTATCTGGATGGCCGAGCTGACCATGCCCTGATGAGATGATTTATGGTCGGGTTAGGTGGCACTGCCACGTGGAGAGGGCCAGGCAGTGGTTTCATCATCACTGGGATCTCCATAAACTCCAATAATTCTCTGCATGATCCAGTTGTAATCAGCTGGACTGGGATTTACTGGTGATAATAGATACAATGTTTTATTAGAGGAAGATTCTATGAACAAGAGGAACAGTAAATAAACATATAAACAAGAGTAACAACATAAGTAACATTGTATAAATGTTAGAAACATTGTATAAACAGTCGCCTGTCCTGTCGGGTTTCATCCATGTTCTGATGACCCCTGTGCCCGCCCTGGTGCCCCCGGCTGCCCCTCCCCCGCACTGTCACTTCAGGCTTATATTCCACTTTAGTATTTTCTCTGATACTTCCTCTTATTCCTCCTACACTAAATATAATCAGCATCTTCTCTGTATTTGTCCCGTCCTCCCCCGCAGCTGCTATTAACACTGTGATGCCCTTCAGATTTGTTGTACTGGAAATTGTGGGGTCATCAGGGCACAGGGGGTCAGGGCAACAGGGTCAGCCATAAGACTGGTATTAATTGGGCAGCTGCAGGGGGTCAGACGGGGATGTGAATATTGTATAGTGTTTTATGGTGACGTCTTATCCCTTATGGTGCAGATCTGATCTCATTACAAGTGTGCGCCAATCCCAGGGCACATTCTCTAGATGCCAAGCAACCTGCGGGCACTGATATACTTCCCTGGTAACGTTATTACAGGGGGCACTTCCATTATACTCGCCTCCCTTCCCAAAAAACTTCCAGTCAGGTACGTTCTTGGTATCCTAGAAACAGTAGAAGAGGAGGCAGATGGAAGGGCGCAGCACGTGACTGCATGTTTGGTTTGTAGTCTGTTACCATGGAGACACATTGCTCTGAATAGGAACTATAGACACAAACTGGTAGGATATTTCTTAGGGCACATGAACATATTTTTGTTGCAGCCTGTATGCAGAACCATTCCGGCCCGGGGAAAAAAAAACAGAAATGACTCTGTGTTTAGTTTCCTGCGTGTCCGTCAGGTACAGGACCTGTTATCTCCTGTGCACCCCAGGCTCCTTGCTGCAAAGTCTGTGTGCAGGTGATAATAAATCTGCAGCAGGGGCCCCAGTGACTGCTAAGATGAGGTGGGAAGTAGGGGCCCCGGTGACTGCTAAGATGAGGTGGGAAGTAGGGGCCCTGGTGACTGTTGAGTTGAGACTGGTAGCAGGGGCCCCCAGTGATTACTGAGGTGAGGCTGACAGCAGAGGCCCCAGTATATGCTCAAGTGTGGCTGGCAGCAGGGGCCCCCGGTGATTACTGAGGTGAGGCTGGCAGCAGGGGCCCCCAGTGATTACTGAGGTGAGATTGGCAGCAGGGGCCCCGGTGACTGTTGAGGTGAGGCCAGCCGCAGGGGCCCCTGGTGATTACTGAAGTGAGGCTGGCAGCAGGGGCCCCGGTGATTAATGAGGTGAGGCTGGCAGCAGGGGCCCCGGTGATTACTGAGGTGAGGCTGGCAGCAGGGGCCCCGGTGATTACTGAGGTGAGGCTGGCGGCTGGGGCCCCGGTGATTACTGAGGTGAGATTGGCAGCAGGGGCCCCGGTGATTACTGAGGTTAGATTGGCAGCAGGGGCCCCCAGTGATTACTGAGGTGAGATTGGCAGCAGGGGCCCCGGTGACTGACGAGGTGAGGCCCAGTCTCTAACAACAAGGCAGAACATCCATCTGGAATTGTACACAGATATAAGATCGGAGACGAGGGTTTTTCCGTTGATCTGCAGAACGTGCCGGTGACCGGAGAACACAAAGCGTCTCATTCTCTGTTTGGAGGCTCGTCAATAGCAGCCTCGTATCTGAGCTGAAATCAATGTGCCCCAGACGCAGGCGCGAGGGGCCACAGGAACATTACATTGTACTAATGCCCGGCTAAAAGCATTCCTAGAGCGTGATAAGCCCGCGCCTTTATCCGCTGCCCAGTAACCGACCGCGCCAAGCGCCATGTCAAATTAAGGGGCTCACCTGTGCAGCCAAGGAAGGAGGCAGCCGACTACAGCCCGGGGTATCACGCATGATTGGCTTAGATACAGCAGCTCATGATTGGGAATGTGGTGCTTTGTGGTGCTCCAAGATTGTGCCTGATTATACTTCTGATAGTATCACTCATGATCGACTTGGATACACCATCTGTTCGCACCATATCACACATGACAAGATTAGATACACAGCTCAGCAGACGGTATCACACATGACAAGATTAGATACACAGCTCAGAAGGCATTATCACACGATAGGATTAGATACACAGCTCAGCAGGCAGTATCACACATGACAAGATTAGATACACAGCTCAGAAGGCATTATCACACGATTGGATTAGATACACAGCTCAGCAGGCAGTATCACACAGGATAGGATTAGATACACAGCTCAGCAGACAGTATCACACAGGATAGGATTAGATACACAGCTCAGCAGACAGTATCACACAGGATAGGATTAGATACACAGCTCAGCAGACAGTATCACACAGGATAGGATTAGATACACAGCTCAGCAGACAGTATCACACAGGATAGGATTAGATACACAGCTCAGCAGGCAGTATCACACATGATAGGGTTAGATACACAGCTCAGCAGGCAGTATCACACAGGATAGGATTAGATACACAACTCAGCAGGCAGTATCACACATGAGAGGATCAGATACACAGCTCAGCAGACAGTATCACACATGGAAGTATTAGATACAGCAGCTCAGCAGACAGTATCACAGAGGTTAGGATTAGATACACAGCTCAGCAGACAGTATCACACATGATAGGATTAGATACACATCTCAGCAGAAAGTATCACATATAATAGGATTAGATACACAGCTCAGCAGATAGTATTACACATGATAGGATTAGATACACAGCTCAGCAGACAGTATCACACAGGATAGGATTAGATACACAGCTCAGCAGACAGTATCACACAGGATAGGATCAGATACACAGCTCAGCAGACAGTATCACACATGGAAGTATTAGATACAACAGCTCAGCAGACAGTATCACACAGGTTAGGATTAGATACACAGTTCAGCAGACTGTATCACACATGATAGGATTAGATACACAGCTCAGCAGACAGTATCACATATAATAGGATTAGATACACAGCTCAGCAGATAGTATTACACATGATAGGATTAGATACACAGCTCAGCAGACAGTATCACACAGGTTAGGATTAGATACACAGCTCAGCAGACTGTATCACATATGATAGGATTAGATACACAGCTCAGCAGATAGTATTACACATGATAGGATTAGATACACAGCTCAGCAGATAGTATCACACAGGATAGGATTAGATACACAGCTCAGCAGACAGTATCACACAGGTTAGGATTAGATACACAGCTCAGGAGGCAGTATCACACATGATAGGATTAGATACACAGCTCAGCAGACAGTATCACATATAATAGGATTAGATACACAGCTCAGCAGATAGTATTACACATGATAGGATTAGATACACAGCTCAGCAGACAGTATCACACAGGATAGGATTAGATACACAGCTCAGCAGACAGTATCACACAGGTTAGGATTAGATACACAGCTCAGCAGACTGTATCACATATGATAGGATTAGATACACAGCTCAGCAGATAGTATTACACAGGATAGGATTAGATACACAGCTCAGCAGATAGTATTACACATGATAGGATTAGATACACAGCTCAACAGACAGTATCACACAGGATAGGATTAGATACACAGCTCAGCAGATAGTATTACACAGGATAGGATTAGATACACAGCTCAGCAGATAGTATCACACAGGATAGGATTAGATACACAGCTCAGCAGACAGTATCACACAGGTTAGGATTAGATACACAGCTCAGGAGGCAGTATCACACATGACAGGCTGAGATACATGGTCTTGGCGTTCACACTGTGTGATACTCCCTCTCCGCAGTCCGGTCTCTTGCAGAATCTTCCTAGAAGCCGCCATCTTTGATTCCTTCTATTTCAGCCCTGTATCTCTCGCTCGATGATCAGATTGCTGTCATACATTTCCTCGGCGTCCAGTATTTATACCCATTTACGGCTGCTCGCTGTTATATACTCCCTGATGTCCGGGAATGGCGCGGCAGGTAAACGACCTTCGTGCGGTCACTGCGCTGACGCTTTATTCTGCTGTCAGATTTTATCGCTCGTCGCTGGAATCGCTCGTAAACTGCTCTGAGCTCCTGGAATCCGCCGGTATTTCTGGCCTCCCGGGGTCGGGGTCACGCCAGCCGCTTATGGTAAAAACAATTCTGCTTTTCTCTGGAAATGCAATAAAAGGAGGTGGATGGAAAACCTGAGGCTGCACTACTGACAGCAAGTGGCCCCAGATCCCCATCAGTATCTGCTGTGACACGTATGTGGTCCCATGTGTGGACATTGATGTGGATGGTGATTTGGACTCAATGAAATTGTAACAAACCCTCAGCGTAAGAAGTATTAGGTCACCTGCACACTTTCTGCACCAAAAATTTGCTGTAAGAAATTGTGGATTTTGGTGTCTGCACCCGCGCTCATGTGCAGGAGGCCTTAGGTCTGCACTTGTTTCCGGCCTCTGGATATAAACAATGTTTTCCATTCACTGACAGCAACCAGAGACCTCAACAAACTCTATGAGAAAGTTGCAGAGCGTTCCAGAGATCAGTTGCTATGTGGCCCCTGAAGGCTCCCTGCCCACGTTGCGGATTCGCGATGAGGTTTCACACTTTGCTTGTTCTTTTTTGTTCCGTGCAGAAATTAAGTTGCGGTGCGGATTCTGAAATCGGCAGAACGTCAATTCATTGCAAGGATTTCTGAGACTAAAATGCATCAAATCAGCACTAAAAACCGCGGAAATCCACAATGTAAATTTGTGCAGAATTGTTTTCCCGTGTGCAGGTAACATAAAGGGGGTCTCCAATCAGCCACGGCCCTCCAGTGAGTCTTCCGTGGTCGGTAACATCACGTTCATCAGTCACATGACATAGGTGCAGCTCAGTGTCATTCAAGTGAATAGCCGCACTACCAAACACAACCACTATCCAGTGGACGGCGCTGTGCTCAGTAAACTGCGGGGAGCTGATCAGCGGTGGTGCCAAGGGTCGGACCCCCCACCGCACTCGGAAAACCCCTTTAATACTCCCCTCACCCCAGAGCGGCCGCAGCATCATTGCTTCAGGAGCTGAAATCACTTCTGTCTATTTTTAACTCTTTTTAATCTCTGTCAGTTTGGGGTCATTTCCTTCAATTACAGGCGGTTTAGAGGATCCGAGCTGAGATACGGCTCGGTTACCGCCAGGACTTCTCCCGGGACCCCCGCGGGTGTCGTAGATGAACTGCGCAGCGCCTCTCCGGTCACTGGGCCCATCGCACTCTCAGCCGAGACCTCTGCGACTGTCTCTTAATGATAGACACTGGGGTCACATGTCTGAGGAGGTCGCTCGTGTACGGTCTCACTGTTGCTAGGTTACAGCTCCCAGTATTATGTCGCCAGCTTGTGCGCCATTTTTCCTCTGTGTAATTTGTCCCTCTGGTCAGAAATATTTGGGCGTAGTGAACACCGGACACGTCGATCACTGCCACAATGTATAACCGGGGTCAGTTGCCATATGTGAGAACCATTGTTGCAACGTGCCCGCTATAGGCAGCAAATAAGAAGACTTCTCACCGTTTCAAGATCTCTGATTGGTGTCAGTGAATGTGAACACTCTTGTGCAGAGGCTGGGAACCTGTCCTGACCTAATTCTTCTCACAGCTGGGAGGTTGTTACAATTGTATCCAGTCAGGACAATCCTCTGTGAGGTAAACACCCTGGACTCCAGACTGATACATTGTAACAATTATAAGCAATGTCACCGGGCAGAAATCACAGATAATAATCCATGTTGTGGCGAGAGATCTGCCATTCAGGGCTCTGGAAAAGCTGAGCACAGCCCACGTGTGAGAGCTTTAATGGTGGCCATCGTGCCGGGTACCCAGCTTTCCCAGAAACAGATATAACTAAGTAAAGTCAGAGCAGAGGACGAGGATGCAATGTCTTATCGGATTTCCTTCCCTCTTATTAAGCAACGGGTGCTCTTTAAATGTTTGCTCTGTCTTCTGTCCGTAGAGGGAGGTTGTGCTGGGACTTGTAGTTCCCTAGCTTCTGGGAGTTGTCTCTGATTCCTGGTGCCTCTTTCTCTGGTTTCCATGTTTTAGGCCTTCAGATTCAGAGATGATGAGAGGGCAGCACTGGAGGGTTGGATGGACAGACTTGTCACTGCTGCTATACCATGTTTTATACTCCAATCACATCCACAGCTGCATTCACAATTCAGCTGTTATGTCAGATCTTCTACTCAAGTCACATACAGAGCTGTATTCTGTATTCTACTATTACATTATTTCTTATACTCCAATCACGTTGAGAGCTGCAGTCACTGTTCTGCCGTTACATTGTTTTGTACTCCAATCATATCCACAGCTGCATTCAGAATTCAGCTGTTATGTCAGATCTTCTACTCAAGTCACATCCAGAGCTGCATTCCCTATTCTACTGTTACATGATGTCTTATACTCCGATCACATCCACAGCTGCAGTTACTATTCTACTGTTACATGATGTCTTATACTCCGATCACATCCACAGCTGCAGTTACTATTCTACTGTTACATGATGTCTTATACTCCGGTCACATCCAGAGCTGCATTCCCTATTCTACTGTTACATGATGTCTTATACTCCGGTCACATCCAGAGCTGCAGTCACTATTCTACTGTTACATGATGTCTTATACTCCGGTCACATCCAGAGCTGCAGTCACTATTCTACTGTTACATGATGTCTTATACTCCGGTCACATCCAGAGCTGCATTCCCTATTCTACTGTTACATGATGTCTTATACTCCGGTCACATCCAGAGCTGCAGTCACTATTCTACTGTTACATGATGTCTTATACTCCGGTCACATCCAGAGCTGCATTCCCTATTCTACTGTTACATGATGTCTTATACTCCGGTCACATCCAGAGCTGCAGTCACTATTCTACTGTTACATGATGTCTTATACTCCAGTCACATCCAGAGCTTCAGTCACTATTTTGCTGTTAAGCCATCCACAGATTGGGGGGCAGTCAGTCAGAATCTGCAACCTGAGAGGTAAGAGGATGAGGATAAGAGAGTGAAACAGGTGGAGATGAGAGCGCAGCACGGTTCTGTGCTGGGAACGGCTCCAGGGCCCGGCGACAAGAGGCGTCCGTCAGCGCAGGTGACAGTGGAACCTTCCTGCGGTGTGAATGGGTGCGGAGAGCACCACTTACTGACTGCGCATCCATCAGCACCTGCTCATTACACCCATCAGGCACGGAGCGTCTCCCAGTGTCCGGCTGTCACTGTCACATCAGCGCTCATCTGATAAACCCTAAATTGTCTCCAGCGCGAAACGCGTCACCGTCTGAGAATTCAGCGGCTTCCAAACTTCTCTCACCGTGAATCACAGCCACAGGTGCATCATTGCTACTAAGAACATCCTGGCTCGTGAATAGAATCCCAGCACTGCAGTAAGGACTGACACGGACAGAGCTGAAAGAGTAGGGGCGGCTGACTAGCAATGATCTTGTGGTGACACCCCCTAAGGGAGGGGCGGTGAGGTTGCCGCAGATCTCAAATCTTCTTGCTGCATTTTTTGGAGCTTTCCTTGGATAATTAGAGAAGAATCTGAAATATGTCTCCACTTTCTTCTGTGGCCGCGCTGTCAGCGGCTCTTCCATTCCGCGCGGCGCTCAGAGACAGCACATTTCTCAGAGGGGCGTGGTGACTGCAGTTACTTGTTTTTATCTTCACAAAGTTTACAAATATTTTGCTTCGTTGTTTTTGTAACAGTTTTGTCTTTTCCTCTAGTCACATCCAAAGCTGCTGTCAAATATATTTGGTTGTCAGATTTAAAAAAAAAAAAAAAAAAAACATAAAAAAAAAAAAGTTATATGCCCCTCCAAATCCCTTGTGTTCCGTTACCCCCCATTTGACTGCAGCAGCCAGTCACCAGCCTCAGCTGACACAGTACGAGACCGGTGATTGGCTGCAGCAGTCACATGCGGTATACAGGTGCTGCTGCTGCAAAGCCCAGTGAGGTCATGTGTAACGGCTATGACCACGCCCCCTTAAAGACGACCTCTGCTGGTGTCCTAGGCGTGGTCCTGCTGGGAGTCGACCAGTTCCAGGACCCTCTGTAACCAGGCCTGCAGCACGTTGCTGATCTGACTCCAGTGGTTTCAGTAAATGTTGCAGGAGGCGCCCTATAAATGTCAAGGTTGCAGGATGGTTCAGTTTTGGAGAAGTTTCAGTAAATTGCTCAGTGACTGACACCATAGGGACTGATCCGTTCCGGCGCTGTCTCTTTAAGACATTGATCATGTAAATGTGAGATTACACGGCTGTAATTTGCCGTAAACGTGTTTGTGATGAGGATTGCAGCTCTGAGGCTCCGCTCTTTCCGCCTACATCTGCTCGCTCCAATTACTGGATCCTTTGGGGCAGACGGTTCTCAGACACTTTCAGATCCAGATTAGGAGAATAATTTCACTTCTGTTGGAATTAAAGAACAATCGTAAATTCCCGGCGCTCGGTGGTAATGGCGATAAATAATTCAGCCGCGCTCTGCTCACTATTGGCCGCTCTAAGAGAGGAGGTGACGTCACTTAATGCGCCCTCCATTAACCCATCCAGGTCCTGGGCGTCCCCCTAACACTGCACAGAGGTCCTATACCTCCCCTCCCCCCAAGTCTGCTCCCAGGTCCTAGGCATCCCCTAAGGCTGCTCCAGGTTCACTTGTTCTCCCTCTCATTCCGGTTCTTCTTCCTCTTTGTCGTCTTTTTTGTTTCTCTTTTCTTCCTCTCTCTTTTCTTTAGTTTCACCTTCTTCATAATCCATCCTGCCTCTTTTAACTCCTTTGTACCTTCTTCTTGTTTCTCTTCCTTGTCTTGTAACTTTTTACTTCTTCTGTGTCCCCCCCCCATTCATCATCTCCCCTTTTATCTTTACATTTTCTTCTTTCCAGTGTCTTTTTATCCTTTCCACTTTCGTTTTCATTCTTCTTTCTCCCATCTTCCTTTTCTTTCTTACCTTTATTCCTCTTTTCTTACTATTTCCTTTCTTTCTTGTTCTCTTTCTTTTTTCGCTTGTAACTTCATTCCTTTCTTTTGGTTTTGGTCTTTTTTATCCCATCTTTATATCTTTATTATTTCCTGCTTTTCTTTTCTTCCTCTCTTTCTTCTTCTCCTCCCTTCTTTTCTTCCCCCTCTTCTTCTTTTATGTCATCTTCTTCTTTCCTCCTCTTCTTCTTTTTCCTTACTTCCTTTGTTCCTTTCTTCTTTTTTTGCCCTGCTTGTTCCTTTTTTTCTGTCTTTCCTTCTTCATCTCTGCTTACTTTCACTATTTATTTCTTCTTTTTTTTCTCCTTACTTTCTTTTCTCTTTACTTCCTTCCTGCTTCCACGTTTTACTTATTTCTTTTGCCTCCTCCCTTCCCCTTTCTTCTTTCTCTTCTTCATCTTTCCTACCTTTCCTTATTCCTTTTGCCATTTTCTTCTTTCCTTTCTTCTTACTTTCCTTATTCTTTTCATCTTCTTCCTTCCTTGTTCCTTGCTTCTTCTTCTTTCCTTTCTTCTTCCTTTCCTTGTTCCTTTCTTCTTCCTTTCTTTGTTCATTGCTTCTTCTTCTTTCCTTTCTTCTTTCTTTCCTTGGTCCGTTCTTCTTCCTTTCTTCTTCCTTTCTTTGTTCCTTGCTTCTTCTTCTTTCCTTGTTCCTTTCTTCTTCCTTTCTTCTTTCCTTTCTTCTTCCTTTCCTTGTTCCTTTCTTCTTCCTTTCTTTGTTCCTTGCTTCTTCTTCTTTCCTTTCTTCTTTCTTTCCTTGTTCCTTGCTTCTTCTTCTTCTTCTTCTTCTTTCCTTTCTTCTTTCTTTCCTTGTTCCTTGCTTCTTCTTCTTCTTCTTCTTCTTCTTTCCTTTCTTCTTTCTTTCCTTGTTCCTTGCTGCTTCTTCTTCTTCTTCTTCTTCTTCTTTCCTTTCTTCTTTCTTTCCTTGTTCCTTGCTTCTTCTTCTTCTTCTTCTTCTTCTTCTTTCCTTTCTTCTTTCTTTCCTTGTTCCTTGCTTCTTCTTCTTCTTTCCTTTCTTCTTTCTTTCCTTGTTCCTTGCTTCTTCTTCTTCTTCTTCTTCTTCTTTCCTTTCTTCTTTCTTTCCTTGTTCCCTTCTTCTTCTTCTTCTTCTTCTTCTTTCCTTTCTTCTTCCTTTTCCTGTTCCTTTCTTCTCCTTCTTGTCAGGCCGCCCTCTCCTTGTGGAGCACACTTTCCTGCTGTGTGTATCCTCCCCACATTACAGACCCCGGTCCTGGTCACATCTGTAAGGAATTAGAATAGGTGCTGCGAGGCTGCTGATGAATACTGTCTTAGTTTTCATGGAGCAGATTTTCATGTCTTCCTTTCCGCCCACGGACTCCAGACTTTCCCTTTTCTTTCTGAATTCTTAAAAACGATTACTGAGTCTGTTTACCAAAATCCCCGGAGATATAATGAAGGGGTGTGAGGACTGCGCCCCCTCCTGAGGAGTGTTCACTCAAAAGCTTCAGTCAGGAGAAAATAGAATGCTCAGCCCATAAACTATATGCCGAAAATATCATCTGTGCCGAACAGGCAAGGGGGGAGAGTGACCTCATCAGGGATCAGTGACATCACCACAGCTCTGATGACATCACTTAATGGAGAACACCTAGCCGATCATCTCAAAGAGGTATATGCTGTATTCACCCCCAGAGGTATAGGTTGTATTCACCCCCAGGGGTATCGGCTGTGTTCACCCCCAGGGGTATATGCTGTATTCACCCCCAGAGGTATATGCTGTATTCACCCCCAGAGGTATATGCTGTATTCACCCCCAGAGGTATATGCTGTATTCACCCCCAGAGGTATATGCTGTATTCACCCCCAGAGGTATATGCTGTATTCACTCCCAGGGGTATATGTTGTATTCACTCCCAGGGGTATCGGCTGTGTTCACCACTAGTAGTGTATTCTGTGTTCACCCCCAGGGGTATATGCTGTATTCAACCCCAGGGGTATATGCTGTATTCACCCCCAGAGGTATATGCTGTATTCACCCCCAGAGGTAATATGTTGGATTCACCCCCAGAGGTATATGCTGTATTCACCCCCAGAGGTATATGCTGTATTCACCCCCAGAGGTATATGCTGTATTCACCCCCAGAGGTATATGCTGTATTCACCCCCAGAGGTATATGCTATATTCACCCCCAGAGGTATATGCTGTATTCACCCCCAGAGGTATATGCTGTATTCACCCCCAGAGGTATAGGCTGTGTTCACCACTAGTAGTGTATTCTGTGTTCACCCCCAGGGGTATATGCTGTATTCACCCCCAGGGGTATATGCTGTGTTCACCCCCAGGGGTATATGCTGTGTTCACCCCCAGAGGTATATGCTGTATTCACCCCCAGAGGTATAGGCTGTGTTCACCACTAGTAGTGTATTCTGTGTTCACCCCCAGGGGTATATGCTGTATTCACCCCCAGAGGTATATGCTGTATTCACCCCCAGAGGTATATGCTATATTCACCCCCAGAGGTATATGCTGTATTCACCCCCAGAGGTATATGCTGTATTCACCCCCAGAGGTATAGGCTGTGTTCACCACTAGTAGTGTATTCTGTGTTCACCCCCAGGGGTATATGCTGTATTCACCCCCAGGGGTATAGGCTGTGTTCACCCCCAGGGGTATAGGCTGTGTTCACCCCCAGAGGTATATGCTGTGTTCACCCCCAGAGGTATATGCTGTATTCACCCCCAGGGGTATATGCTGTGTTCACCCCCAGGGGTATATGTTGTGTTCACCCCCAGGGGTATATGCAGTGTTCACTCTGTTTGTATTTCCCATAGACATGAATGGAACATACTGGGAGTTGTAGTTCCACAACAGCTTTAGTCTTGCTGATCCCTCTCCCACTCCACAGACGGATAATGTATACGTGAGGATGAGCCCCTCTCCAGACTCCCCGTCAGACGCTCTCCGGGCTCCATGAAAGGCGCTTTTCGAATTACCCAAAGACTTATTTTCCTCCACATCTTCCCTCATAAAAGATGACCGCTGCCTCCATTGTGTAGAATAATTCTTCTGGAGAGGAGCAATTTGCTAACTGCAGCAGCAGCGCGGCTCCTCGGCATTGAGTGGCAGAAAATACGAGACAATACAAGCGGCAGCATTACAGGCCTATTGTAAGGAGGATCCGGATCCGTCGCCCCTCCGCTCTCTGCCCCCCCCCCCCCATCTTCTCTCATTGGGAGTGCTCACCTGACACGACGTGCACATGGCCTGACACCAGTGACTCCAGTGCCATGGACCAGTGACTCCAGTGCCGGGCCCCTCCCTCCTGTGCAGTTTCCTGATCATCTTCCTTGCACTGGAGGTTTAGTTCCTTGTAGTTTATAATCTTCCTGTCCTGTAATCATCTCTCCGTGTACTGACGGCTGGGCTTGTGCTCATACATACCAGCCAATCTGAACAAGCAGAGCTGCAGTGTAAAGCATGATGGGGGAGGGTTGAGCCTAAATCTCAGGAGGAACAGAAGGTGGATTTCAAACTCAATAGACAATTCAGCAAAGGTGGAGTCTATGAGCTTATCTGTGCTCTAATGGAGCAGAGCTGCAGTGTAAAGTGTAGCATCTGATGAGAGGAGAGGGCCTCTGCCTTATTGCAGTTTCAAAATGTTTTGAGAGAACCTCTCTACAGTCCTTTCAGATTAGCATGGAGGGGGCAGGAGGAGATGCTGCTGGTCTAGATGTCCAGGACTATTCTGCAGGGGGTCGGTATGGTGGCCGCCATGTCTTGGTCCTGATTGTTCATGTTGGGGTCTGAGCCGCAGTCGCTGAAGTCTTAATGTAGACACAAGATGTGACCCCCAGAGGCTGCAAACTGAGGAGACGTTCAGCTGTCAGTGGAGGGACAGCTGAGCCGCTATTTTATCCCCGCGCTGACCGGTGTAAGCCGGGATGTGGAGGTATGTGTGCATCGTGTAGGTGCCTGCATGTATACATAGTACATATAAATATAGAAGTGGTGTGTGTGTATATTGTATGGTGTGTGTTTAGTTAATGAGTATACACTATATTACTTAAAGGGGCCCAAAAATGTGTACACACCAGTAGTGGTTATTTATGCCCTTTTCAAAAGAGGGGGAACTACAACTCCCAGCATTTCTATAGGCTATCACAGGACATATTACAGAGGAAGATAAACCACTCTCCTCACAGCACAGTTGCTCCACTCCTTGGCACTGCTGAGCTCTGTCTCTTCCTGCACTGTTCACATGACAATGACATCACACAGGTCCTTCACCTCTTCTCTGCACTGCTGAGCTCTCTCCTTTTGCTCTGCTCACATGATGATGACATCATGCAGATCCTTCATCACTTCTCTGCACTGCTGAGCTCTGTCCCTTCCTGCACTGATCACATAATGACATCACACAGGTCCTTCACCACTTCTCTGCACTGCTCAGCTCTCCCTTCCTGCACTTATCACATGATGACATCACAGGGGCCCTTCACCTCTTCTCTGCACTGATGTGCTCTCTCCTTTTGCTCTGCTCACATGATGATAACATCACACAGATCCTTCACCACTTCTCTGCACTTCTGAGCTCTGTCCCTTCCTGCACTGCTGCCATGATGATGACATCACACAGTTCCTTCACCACTTCTCTGCACTTCTGAGCTCTGTCCCTTCCTGCACTGCCCCCAAGATGATGACATCACACCGTTCCTTCACCACTTCTCTGCACTTCTGAGCTCTGTCCCTTCCTGCACTGCTCCCATGATCATACCTCCCAAGTGTCCCTCTTTTGGAGGGACAGTCCCTCTTTTTGACCCATGTCCCTCTGTCCCTCTTTGATCGTTAAATGTCCCTCTTTTTGACCTGGGGAATTAATGCATAAATGTGCATTAATAAATTTACTAAATTTGCTCCTTACTAAAGTGTCTGCATGGTTTCTACCTGCATATTAGACCAAAACTTCATTATTTGGTGCAATTTTGACTTTAAAATATCTATAATCTGATTATTTATGTGCTAATATTTATATGGACATTGAAGCACAAGAAAAAAATTGCCACAGGGGCTCCAGTAATTATGTTTTGGGTGGAGTTAGAGGCGTGGCCTAGTATGAAAAAAACTGCCATGATGCATGCCGCACACATTGTCCCTCTTTGCAATTTTCAAAAGTTGGGAGGTATGCCCATGATGATGACATCACACAGTTCCTTCACCACTTCTCTGCACTTCTGAGCTCTGTCCCTTCCTGCACTGCTGCCATGATGATGACATCACACAGTTCCTTCACCACTTCTCTGCACTTCTGAGCTCTGTCCCTTCCTGCACTGCTCCCATGATGATGACATCACACAGTTCCTTCACCACTTCTCTGCACTTCTGAGCTCTGTCCCTTCCTGCACTGCTGCCATGATGATGACATCACACAGTTCCTTCACCACTTCTCTGCACTTCTGAGCTCTGTCCCTTCCTGCACTGCTGCCATGATGATGACATCACACAGTTCCTTCACCACTTCTCTGCACTTCTGAGCTCTGTCCCTTCCTGCACTGCTGCCATGATGATGACATCACACAGTTCCTTCACCACTTCTGGATGATATTGTCCCAGGACATTGGATAGGACAAAGAGTTGCTGTGGAATTCCCACCTCCCACACCCCTAGGCTTCTACCAGCAGGGACCCGAAAGGATGTGATATACCATAGACAACCAGCGACACCGGCGGCACTACGGGAAGAAATTGAAATGCTGTGTAGTCCCTGTGCAGACTGTGCTGTTGTCTGGAAGTTGATGGCGACCACTCTGATGTGATTTCAGACATCAGACGCGTCTCACAGCGCCCCCGTGTGGTCTATGGTCATAAAGCTGTACACAGATATTTTATATGATGTGTTGATACCTATACTCTGTCTATATTATATTTCATGGCTTTCATTGAAATTTCTGCAGCCAGTCCGCCCAATGTGAATACGCCCTATACCATCCAGAAGCCCCGGGCTGCAGGCGACTTCCGCCATCTTTCCTTCCCACCATCACCAGCATTCAGGTCGTCTTCTGCGCTCGTGTCATGGCGCGGAGAGGTCAGAAATATCCGGGCGATGCTGCGGGATGGCGGTTCTCTGAATGCTTCCTCCTGATGTAATTACCTGCTGGAGTCTATCTGTTAATATCTGATGTGTGATACCGCCGCTGACAACTCTGAATGCTGAGAAACTCCGCTCCCAATTGTCCCTGTAATCCTGCTAAATCTTCATCAGACAGACGCCTGTCAGCCGCCATTGTCAGGTGCTGCGGGTCATAGCCAGCGGCCATATCTGCTAATTAATCAAGGTGTGGACTCGCATTCCATCAGGAAGCGCTTTCCAGGCTCCGAGAACAATGGCCGCCGGAGGAGCCTCTGGAAAGCTGCCCGTCGACATCTGTGAGCTTCGGTGTACTGTTGCTTTAAATACCTGAGCGCCCTGTAAAAGGCCTCGGCCACGCCTCAGTGTCAGTATGACTTACGTGAATTAAAATGCCCTTATACAATCCGTGAAGAATCTGTGGTTGGTCCGTCCGCTTTTACTTTCCGTAATCCACGGACGTTGCACAGATGAAAATTTATTTCATCAGCATTTTCTATCTGGCTTCTGTGAAAAACGGACACACCACTAACATTGACCCATAGAATTCAATGGACGTGTGCAGTCCACGGCGTGGATGAAAGTATTGCATGCATCCGTGAATTTTTTGCAGACACGGACCATAGAAAATCACAGAAATGTGGACAAACATATTAAAATAAATGGATCAGTATGCTAAAAAAAAAAAGGGGACGGCATGCGCCAGTGCCTAATGGTGACAGTGTGAACAAGTCCTTACCCTCTGACTGTCTGCGCCTCGTACACCGCCCCAAATCCGAAAATAATCATCCGCAAAATAGTCCTCGCAGTTATACAATGTTTTAAACTAAAATTATTATTTTTTAATTAAAATAAATAGATTTCACACTGGATTCTTGGGATTAGCGGTCGGTCCAAGCATTTTGGATGCAGACCCTATAATGACCGTCAGGATCTGGGGGTCAGTCGGGTTCTGCGGTCAGCACCCTGTCCGATGCATCGTCGCTCCTGGTTTTAGAAGAACGCGCAGAAATTCTGCCGGTAACAGAATATTCCAGGTGACACGAAACCAGAACAGGTTTGAGAACAGGTTCGTCCGTCCCAGGGCTGAGCCCCATAGTGATGGCTGGAGTGAGCCGGGAGCGCTAGTGACACCTGCAGGTGAAAGGTGGAATCACTGCAGCCAGGAGAAAATCAGAGAAGTGTAGGTAAACCAAGGACGCAGCAGAATTGTGAATGCAGCTCTGGTTGCCCATTATAAGCTGATTAATGTCTGTTTCTGATAATCGAGAGCTGTTAATGGGTGTAAGTGATAGTAGACGGGATTGTTAATGGGGGGCTTTAGATTCCAGCAAGGAGGGGGTTAACGCAATGTGTAACCGTGACGCCGCTGTGAAGGCTGCAGTGAGAGATTCCACACGGATACAGTTTCGTCCCAAATATTCTGTGTTACGTCAGGTGTGAGTGTCTGTGTCACCCCGAGGAGGGGCCGCGCTGTGAAGTACATAGACTTGTATATGATTTGTGGTATACAGAGAATATACTATATATAACGCTGCAGGCCACCGCCACACTCATCTCACATTACTTAAAGGGCCACTGCCTCTGACATACTGCTGCAGGAAAGCTGGGTCCTTGGCTCCCACCCGGTAACGCAGAGGTGACGCCCCTCCTCTACATTATTGGGTGATTTGTCATTCAAGAGTTTGGGAAATGGTGAATTAAAGAGTTAATTATCGGCACCCAACTTTCCTAGGAACAGATAAACCTAAGAAACTATTTGATAGAAAATGGATTTGAGGTCTGTGGGCCTTACCCAGTAATACTAACAAAATATGGTAATAACATGTGTACAGGTGATATAAGGTTACAGCAGCAGCTGATGGATACAACACGGCGGATATCAGAGCACAATATAGGGAATATTACAGCAGATATCAGAGCACAGATATTACATGTATATAAGGGCAGATATCAGAGCACAGATATTACATGTATATTAGGGCAGATATCAGAGCACAGATATTACATGTATATAAGGGCAGATATCAGACCACAGATATTACATGTATATTAGAGCAGATATCAGAGGATAGATATTACATGTATATAAGGGCAGATATCAGAGCACAGATATTACATGTATATTAGAGCAGATATCAGAGGACATATATTGTATATTAGAGCAGATATCAGAGGACAGATATTGTATATTAGAGCAGATATCAGAGGACATATATTGTATATTAGAGCAGATATCAGAGGATAGATATTACATGTATATTAGAGCAGATATCAGAGGATAGATATTACATGTATATAAGGGCAGATATCAGAGCACAGATATTACATGTATATTAGAGCAGATATCGGAGCACAGATATTGTATATTAGGACAGATATCAGAGCACAGATATTACATGTATATTAGAGCAGATATCGGAGCACAGATATTGTATATTAGGGCAGATATCAGAGCACAGATATTACATGTATATTAGAGCAGATATCGGGCAGAAGCACAGATATTGTATATTGGGCAGATATCAGAGCACAGATTTATTGGCAGAAGAGCACAGATATTACATGTATATTAGAGCAGATATCAGAGCACAGATATTACATGTATATTAGAGCAGATATCAGAGCACAGATATTACATGTATATTAGAGCAGATATCGGAGCACAGATATTACATGTATATTAGAGCAGATATCGGAGCACAGATATTACATGTATATTAGAGCAGATATCGGAGCACAGATATTACATGTATATTAGAGCAGATATCAGAGCACAGATATTACATGTATATTAGAGCAGATATCAGAGGACATATATTGTATATTAGGGCAGATATCAGAGCACAGGTATTACATGTATATTAGAGCAGATATCAGAGGACATATATTGTATATTAGAGCAGATATCAGAGCACAGATATTACATGTATATTAGAGCAGATATCAGAGGACATATATTGTATATTAGGGCAGATATCAGAGCACAGGTATTACATGTATATTAGAGCAGATATCAGAGGACATATATTGTATATTAGAGCAGATATCAGAGCACAGATATTACATGTATATTGGGGCAGATATCAGAGCACAGATATTACATTTATATTGGGGCAGATATCAGAGCACAGATATTACCTGGATATTAGAGCAGATATCGGAGCACATATATTACATGTATATTAGAGCAGATACCAGAGCACAGATATTACATGGATATTAGAGCAGATATCAGAGCACATATATTACATGTATATTAGAGCAGATACCAGAGCACAGATATTACATGTATATTGGGGCAGATATCAGAGCACAGATATTACATGTATTTTCGAGCAGATATCAGAGCACAGATATTATATGTATATTAGGGCAGATATCAGGGCACAGATATTACATGTATATTAGAGTAGATACCAGAGCACGGATATTACATGTACAGTATATTAGAGCAGATATCAGAGCACAGATATTACATGTATATTAGAGCAGATACCAGAGCACAGATATTACATGTATTTTCGAGCAGATATCAGAGCACAGATAAATGTATATTAGGGCAGATATCAGGGCACAGATATTACATGTATATTGGGGCAGATATCAGCACAGATATCACATGTATTTTTGAGCAGATATCAGAGCACAGATATTACATGTATATATTAGAGCACATATCAGAGTACAGATATTACATGTATATTAGAGTAGATACCAGAGCACGGATATTACATGTACAGTATATTAGAGCAGATATCAGAGCACAGATATGACATGTATATTGGGGCAGATATCAGAGCACAGATATTACATGTATATTGGAGCAGATATCAGAGCACAGATATTACATGTATATTGGGGCAGACTTTAGAGCACAGATATTACATGTATATTGGGGAAGATATCAGAGCACAGATATTACATATATTCAGGCAGATATCAGAGTACAGATATTACATGTATATTAGGGCAGATATCAGAGGACATATATTGTATATTAGGGCAGATATCAGAGCACAGTTATTACATGTATATTAGAGCAGATATCAGAGCACAGATATTACATGTATATTGGGGCAGATATCAGAGCACAGATATTACATATATTCAGACAGATATCAGAGCACAGATATTACATGTATATTAGGGCAGATATCAGACCACAGATATTACATATATTCAGACAGATATCAGAGCACAGATATTACATGTATATTGGAGCAGATATCAGAGCACAGATATTACATGTATATTAGGGCAGATATCAGAGCACAGATATTACATGTATATAAGGGCAGATATCAGATCATAGATATTACATGTATATTAGGGCAGATATCAGAGCACAGATATTACATGTATATTAGGGCAGATATCAGAGCACAGATATTACATGTATATTAGAGCAGATATCAGAGGACATATATTGTATATTAGGGCAGATATCAGAGCACAGATATTGTATATTAGGGCAGATATCAGAGCACAGATATTACATGTATATTAGAGCAGATATCAGAGCACAGATATTACATATATTCAGACAGATATCAGAGCACAGATATTACATGTATATTAGGGCAGATATCAGACCACAGATATTACATATATTCAGACAGATATCAGAGCACAGATATTACATATATTCAGACAGATATCAGAGCACAGATATTACATGTATATTGGAGCAGATATCAGACCACAGATATTACATATATTCAGACAGATATCAGAGCACAGATATTACATGTATATTCGGGCAGATATCAGGGTACACGGTAGGATCGCTCTCTCTGACTGTATTCTCCCTACAATGTCAGAAAGCCCTTGTGATATCCAAATTGTCATTCTGCATTCAGCGCTGGAGCCATAAAATTCTTATTGCATTTGTCTGTGCAGTTGCTTAAAGCGCTCGGCGGTGCTTACAGACAATTCTGATTTTCTAAGCCGAGCTTTTAATGACCTCTGTTTATTAAGCGGGGATGGAATTTGCTTCCAAATGTAGATTGGGAGGGAGAACGGGAGCTTTATGAGCGTGTAAGCAAAACCGCAAGCGCTCCTTAATAGGCCTCCGCCATTCACCTTCTCTGGGTGGAAGTGCTATGGTTACCAGCGGTCTGGGCACCGAACCCGACACCGGTCACTGAGAGCTTCCTGTGCCGATTCTTAGGAAGTGCCCCGCTCAGCAGATTCACAGCGTATGGAGGAGTCTCCGGACTGTTAAAGGGACAGTGCATAATATATTCAGACCACGGGCAGGAGGGTTCAGCACCGGGCAGCGGTGTCACAGAGCCCAGTACATGTATTATTAGTAGCTTTTACTTTAATATATTTTTGTCGATTCTTATCTTAGCAGTACACTGATATGTAGGGATACACTGATGATATGGAGGGATATAATGATGATATGGAGGGATACACTGATGATATGGAGCAGTGCATTGATATGGAGGGATATAATGATGATATGGAGGGATACACTGATGATATGGAGGGATACACTGATGATATGGAGGGATATACTGATGATATGGAGGGATACACTGATGATATGGAGGGATACACTGATGATATGGAGGGATACACTGATGATATGGACGGATACACTGATGATATGGACGGATACACTGATGATATGGAGGGATACACTGATGATATGGAGGGATATACTGATGATAAGGAGGAATACACTGATGATATGGAGGGATACACTGATGATATGGAGGGATACACTGATGATATGGAGAGATATACTGATGATATTGAGGGATACACTGAAGATACGGAGCAGGTTTTCCATATTTTCCAGCATAACATTTCACATGCTGCATGGGGGCGGAGACTCCACTATAGGGAATGTGGAGGTTCCATTCTGTAGATGTGACATGACGGTTGGAGGACCCGGCACTGATGATATGGAGCAGTACACTGATGATATGGAGCAGTACACTGATGATATGGAGCAGTACACTGATGATATGGAGGGATGCACTGATGATATGAAGCAGTACACTGATGACATGGAGCAGTACACTGATGATATGGAGCAGTACACTGATGATATGAAGCAGTACACTGATGATATGAAGCAGTACACTGATGATATGGAGCAGTACACTGATGATATGGAGCAGTACACTGATGATATGGAGGGATGCACTGATGATATGGAGCAGTACACTGATGATATGGAGAGATATACTGATGATATTGAGGGATACACTGAAGATACGGAGCAGGTTTTCCATATTTTCCAGCATAACATTTCACATGCTGCATGGGGGCGGAGACTCCACTATAGGGAATGTGGAGGTTCCATTCTGTAGATGTGACATGACGGTTGGAGGACCCGGCACTGATATGGAGCAGTACACTGATGATATGGAGCAGTACACTGATGATATGGAGCAGTACACTGAAGATTGATAAGAGCAGTACACTGATGATATGAAGCAGTACACTGATGACATGGAGCAGTACACTGATGATATGGAGCAGTACACTGAAGATTGATAAGAGCAGTACACTGATGATATGAAGCAGTACACTGATGATATGGAGCAGTACACTGATGATTGATAAGAGCAGTACACTGATGATATGGAGGGATGCACTGATGATATGGAGCAGTACACTGATGATATGGAGCAGTACACTGATGATATGGAGGGATGCACTGATGATATGAAGCAGTACACTGATGATATGAAGCAGTACACTGATGATATGGAGCAGTACACTGATGATATGGAGGCAGTACACTGATGATATGGAGGGATGCACTGATGATATGAAGCAGTACGCTGATGATATGGAGCAGTACACTGATGATATGGAGCAGTACACTGATGATATGGAGCAGTACACTGATGATATGAAGCAGTACACTGATGATATGGAGCAGTACACTGATGATATGGAGCAGTACACTGATGATATGGAGGGATGCACTGATGATATGAAGCAGTACACTGATGATATGAAGCAGTACACTGATGATATGAAGCAGCAGTACACTGATGATATGGAGCAGTACACTGATGATATGGAGCAGTACACTGATGATATGGAGGGATGCACTGATGATATGAAGCAGTACACTGATGATATGAAGCAGTACACTGATGATATGGAGCAGTACACTGATGATATGGAGCAGTACACTGAATGATATGGAGGGATGCACTGATGATATGAAGCAGTACACTGATGATATGAAGCAGTACACTGATGATATGAAGCAGTACACTGATGATATGGAGCAGTACACTGATGATATGGAGCAGTACACTGATGATATGAAGCAGTACACTGATGATATGGAGGGATGCACTGATGATATGAAGCAGTACACTGATGATATGGAGCAGTACACTGATGATATGGAGCAGTACACTGATGATATGGAGCAGTACACTGATGATATGAAGCAGTACACTGATGATATGGAGCAGTACACTGATGATATGGAGCAGTACACTGATGATATGAAGCAGTACACTGATGATATGGAGCAGTACACTGATGATATGGAGGGATGCACTGATGATATGAAGCAGTACACTGATGATATGGAGCAGTACACTGATGATATGGAGCAGTACACTGATGATATGGAGCAGTACACTGATGATATGGAGCAGTACACTGATGATATGGAGCAGTACACTGATGATATAGAGCAGTACACTGATGATATGGAGCAGTACACTGATGATAAGGAGGGATGCACTGAAGATATGAAGCAGTACACTGATGATATGAAGCAGTACACTGATGATATGGAGCAGTACACTGATGATATGGAGCAGTACACTGATGATTGATAAGAGCAGTACACTGATGATATGGAGCAGTACACTGATGATAAGGAGCAGTACACTGATGATATGGAGCAGTACACTGATGATATGGAGCAGTACACTGATGATATGGAGCAGTACACTGATGATATGGAGGGATGCACTGAAGATATGAAGCAGTACACTGATGATATGGAGCAGTACACTGATGATATGAAGCAGTACACTGATGATATGGAGCAGTACACTGATGATATGGAGCAGTACACTGATGATATGGAGGGATGCACTGATGATATGGAGCAGTAGACTGATGATTGATAAGAGCAGTACACTGATGATATGGAGCAGTACACTGATGATTGATAAGAGCAGTACACTGATGATATGGAGGGATGCACTGAAGATATGAAGCAGTACACTGATGATATGGAGCAGTACACTGATGATATGGAGCAGTACACTGATGACTGATGATATGGAGCAGTACACTGATGATATGGAGCAGTACACTGATGACTGATGATATGGAGCAGTACACTGATGATTGATAAGAGCAGTACACTGATGATGGTTGGAGGACCTCGGCACTGATTTTGCATTGGGGCCCCGTGGACTTCAGCCACACCTCTGTATGGGGCTCCTGCAGATCTGTGTGAATCCTGGTCCAGAGGTGTCAGGTGAATGTGGATTTGCAGCCGGAGCTCCCTGCCCCCACCCCTGCTATTAAGGGCTTTAGTGGGGTGTTGTCAGCCCTGCATACTTCATCCTCTGCCGGATTATGTGATCCTGAGAGCGATGACGGAAGTGTCGCCTCCGCGCCGTGTCACCAGATCCAGGGGTGACATGTCTGATAATCTGCCTCAAAATCCTCATGCTAGTCCACCAAAATTCTGCTGCAGCTGCATGACAACCAGTCAGGGCTCTGGAAAAGCTGGGTGGTAATGCCAGTGGTGCCGGGGTCCTAAGACCCAATCCTATATTATCAATCAAGTCTGACAGAGGTGAGTGACCCTGGGCCCACCAGATCCTTCGGTACCCTGGTAGGACAGTCCGACCCTGCCGGGGTCAGCAGCCTCTCGCACGTCAACTCTTGTGAAACTACAAATCCCAGCATGCTCTATTCACTTCTGTGAGAGTTCTAAAAACTGTCAAGCAAGTGTGCATGCTGGGAGTTGTAGTTTTAGGGCAGCTGGAGGGCCGGCTTTCATTTTTGTGGGCAACTGGATGTGTAATGAAAACCTGTGGCCACCTTATTAGGCTCCATGAGGCACAATGAGGCCCAGTGAGGTTCTAGTGACACTAATTGTCTCCCTGTGGCTTCAGAAATGGCTTTCTAAGGGTTAACCCTAAGTGGAACTCTTTGCTGTTCCCCAATGGCCAGGTCTTCTCCCTCATCTGGTTGTACTGCCGCCATGTGGCCACCAGGGGCAGTGTTTGACAGGAATCCTGAAATATTGGGGGTCAGCTGTAAAGGTAGCGGCAGTTCTCCAGAAGTGACGCCATCCGGATTCCTCTGGCATTTTGGATGTTTTTCGTGTTCTTTTACACCCGGGACATTTCCATATAATCACCGACAAGCGGCGGCATGTGATTGGCTGGTGCGGGCTGTAATAACACGCTGCCGTAGACGATCGTTATTAACTTGTCAAGTGCTGCAAACATTTCACCGTCTTCGCTAAAAGATGACAATGGAGGCAGCTGCGCCATTCTCTGTCCGCGGCGTGTGCCCCCTCCCCGTGGCCCAGCACTGAATGGGTTAATTTGAGGTGCTGGGCCGCGGGAGCAGCTGTTCTGCGACATCTCAGACCCCATTGAGATTCAATTCACACGACGAGGAGAAGATTCGAAAACAAGACGGCGCGAGCAGACACGGAGCGCAGCGTTAAGAGGGATAAACCGTGACTGTCACAATTGAGTTAGGACCGTAATCCAGTTAGAGGATCGCTTTATGCAGAGTCACGTCATCCGCAGTAATTGGAGCCAAGCTGTCCTCTGTGGGCGACACGTGACGCATGTAGCAGAGCCGAGTGTGTCCAATGCTGTAGAGCTTAGACATAGCTTGTCAGATGGAGAAGAGCTGAAGATGCCGTGTGTAGCTTAATATGTCAGATGTAGCAGAGCCAAGCATACCATAGCTTAGGTACTTCAGATGCAGCAGAGCTGAGAATACCATAGCTGAGTTATGTATGTCAGATGCAGCAGAGCTGAGAATAGCATAGCTGAGGTATGTATGTCAGATGCAGCAGATCTGGTTTAGGTATGGATGTCAGATGCAGCAGAGCTGAGAATACCGTAGCTTAGGTATGTATGTCAGATGCAGCAGTGCTGACTATGCTATAGCTTAGGTATTTATGTCAGATTTAGCAGAGCTGAGAGTAGCACAACTGAGATATGTATGTCAGGTGCAGCAGAGCTGAGGATACCATAGCTTAGTTATGTATGCCAAAAGCAGCAATGCTGAATATACTACAGCTTAGTGTCAGATGCAGCAGAGCTGAGGGTGCTCCATGCAGCTTTCTTGAATGTCAGATGCAGCAGTGCTGACTATGCTATAGCTTAGGTGGGTATGTCCAGAGCACCAAAGGTGCAATGCTGGGTTTGTCAGCAGGACTGAGTGTTCACAGCTGCAGCAGGAGCAGTGAGTTTGTCGTGTGGCTTGCCCATTCTGGTGGCAACGTTTTATCTGCCAGCTCGGATAACGATCTGAGTACATGCACAGCGTCTCCGGTGACAGATTCAGTACTGCTATATCACTACAAGTGCTCCTTCCACAATGCTGGCCCGGTGATTGGGTGAACGCCTTCATCTTATATTGGGCTGATAATGGCAGTGAATATTAATTGGCCGTGTTAATGGCTCTGGGATTGATCCGGGCTCCTGGTGTAATGGATTCAGCTCTGACACAGACAGCAATTTGCAGATTAGAGATGGAAGATGTGCAAGTTAAAAACTCTGAAGGACATCGGTGCTCGGGTGACACTGCCACCTCTGCTGCACCACGCTGGTAATATCTAGATGGTGCCCACTAGAGGGGTGCCCACAGCTATGGAGGTGCCCCACCTTCAGGTACTATTAGGTTGGATGGTGCCCTGTGCAGTACCTTCTGTTTCTGCCCCCACCCCATATGGTGCACCAGATAATACCGCCATAGTGTGCACACATAACACTGCCAGCTGCCTGTACAGCTCTGCTCAATCAATGTGCTAGGGAGCAAAGATGCATCTCATGTATCGTCTTTTCCCGCTTCGGGCACCTGCGATTAGGGAGCAGCTTCACCTGACCTTTAAATGTGACTATGGCTGGTCCTGAGGCTTCCCCCTAAAATAAAGCTGAAGTGAAGTGAAATGGCGCATAGAGATTAGTGTAATGGCGCCATCTACTGACCAGAATAGTATTAAAAATGTCAAAAGAATTTAGTGTAAATGGGGATTCATGCAGATGCAACATAGTTATATGAAGTCTTGCAACTTTTTTCCCAGCTATTGCTTTGTAAATAACCTGCGGTGTAGCAGTGCTGAGTTTGTCAGATGCAGCTGATCTGTTTATGTCACATTAGAACATGTAGAATCTGTAATCCCAGTGCAGACCTGACTGAGAACTTACTGCGCCCCTGGACTGCAGTGCAGGGGGCGTGACCAGACGGTTACATGTTGTAACAATGTATCACAGGGGGATGACCTAATCATCTGAAGTCATAATATCTTCATCTTCTTCTGTCACATAGATAGATAGATAGATAGATAGATAGATAGATAGATAGATATGAGATAGATAGATAGATAGATAGATAGATAGATAGATAGATAGATATGATAGATGGATAAATAGACAGATGGATAGAGTTTTTACATTTTCAACTGAATTCCATCATTTTACTTTTCTTCTTTGTGTTATTACGGCTAAAAAAACCTTTTTAAATCCCAAATTGCGGATAATCTGTTTGACACCCGGGATGGGCGCTCTGTAATTCCTTTTTACGATGATGTGGAAATCCTTCTGAGAACTCTTTCTTATCTAGAACAATTAGCAGATCTCGGTGTCCCTGCAGCATCTGCCCGGGCGGATCTACTGACCTGCTCCACCGCATTGTGATCTCTGGAGATCGGCTTCTAAGCTGCCCCAGTAATGGCCTTAAAGGGCCAGCAGCCTGGAGATTATCACAGGTCAGAGGTCAGGTGTCCCTCCGGGGGTTGGGGAGAGAGGTATCTGAGGTGATGGACTCCAGTGACTGGTCCCCTGTATAGTGATGTGCATATGGTGTTGGTATGTTGGGAGTTGTAGTCCAATTACTTCGTGTTCCTGACGTGTTTTCCTTCTTTCAGGTCCAGATGTTGGAGGCTGGAGCAGAACTTCCATCGAGAAGGGACCTTCCAATAAGAAGACGCCAACGTCTCACCTTCAGGAGAAGCTCTGTGCCAAATCCTGCTGAGTGTCACCAGCTTCATCCCTGGGAAGATAAGGCGAACTCCAGGGTGGTCCCCATCAATGGCCGGCGGTGGCGGATCCTGCACCTTCAGCCGGACACAAGCACATTAAATGCTGAGATTTGCACTCCTCCTCCTTCTTTGCTTTTGCGCCTCTAGTTTTAGCAAAGGCCTTTTATTTTCTCCAAACCAGAGATGGGCCTGTGGACAGTACTTTGGCCCATGGACTGGGTGTGGTTTTTGAAGTCGTGGATTGTTTTTGCACTTGGGCTATCCATGCAGATGACGCTCTCCAGGGCCTGCCCCACCGTGTGCCGATGCGACCGGAACTTTGTCTACTGTAACGAGCGGAGTTTGACCTCAGTGCCTCTTGGGATTCCGGAGGGTGTAACAGTGCTCTACCTCCACAACAACCAAATTAACAATGCTGGATTCCCCGCAGAACTACACAACGTCCAGTCGGTGCACACGGTCTACCTGTACGGCAACCAACTGGACGAGTTCCCCATGAACCTCCCCAAGAATGTCAAAGTGCTTCACCTCCAGGAGAACAACATCCAGACCATCTCCAGGGTGGCGCTGGCTCAGCTGTTAAAACTGGAAGAGCTGCATTTAGACGATAACTCCATCTCCACCGTCGGCGTGGAGGACGGAGCCTTCCGGGAAGCCATCAGCCTAAAACTGCTCTTCCTGTCCAAGAACCACCTGAGCAGCGTGCCCGTCGGACTTCCCTTTGGTCTACAAGAGTTACGGCTGGACGAGAACCGCATCGCTCGCATTTCAGACCAAGCCTTCCAGAACCTGACCGGCTTGGAACGACTGATTCTTGACGGCAATCTCCTGACCAACAAAGGGATTGCTGATGGCACCTTCAGCCACTTGCCCAAACTGAAGGAGTTTTCCATGGTACGTAACTCCCTCACCAGTCCTCCCACCGATCTCCAGGGCACCTATTTGGTAAAGTTGAACCTCCAGGACAACCAAATCAACCACATCCCCGTGTCAGCGTTTGCCAAACTGCACAAGCTCGAGAGATTGGATATTTCAAACAACCGGCTCCAGATGTTGGTCAGGGGAGTCTTCGATAACTTAACCAACCTGAAACAGTTGACTGCACGGAACAACCCCTGGTTCTGTGACTGCAGCATCCGGTGGGTGACCGAGTGGCTTAAAGCTCTTCCAGCTGCTATCAATGTCCGTGCTTTCATGTGCCAGGGCCCGGAGCATTTCCGGGGGATGGCCGTCAGAGAGCTCAATGTCAATCTTCTCTCCTGTCCGACCACCACTCCGAGCTTACTTCCTGTTACCCAACCTCCTCCGACCATGGCTCTGACCACCCTTCCCCCAACTGTCTTCATCCCTACCCCAACTACTATAGCTCCTACAGTCCCAACGCCGACCCCATCACTAGAACCCACGACTGTGCCTGAGCCGAAAGTAGTGGTCCTAGAGAAGGTCACCCCGCCCATCCAAGAACGCTTGCCCATCCAGCTCTCCATCCGTTTTATAAATGACACGAGCGTCCAGGTCAGCTGGTTGTCCTTCGTTAGCGTGGTGTCCTACAAGCTGACGTGGGTCAAGATGGGGCACAGCTTGGTGGAGGGGGTTGTGCATGAGCGCATAGTGAGCGGGGAGAAGCAACACTTGAGTCTGTTGAAGCTAGAACCCAAGTCCACCTACAGGATTTGCTTGGTTCCCTTGGATGCTTTTAATAACTACCGAGCAGGAGAAGAGACTGTCTGTGCCGAGGCCACCACCAAAGCTTCCCTGCTCAACAATGGCAGCAACAGTCCCTCCAGCCACGAGCAGACCACCACCCAGGGCATGGGCTCGCCATTTCTGCTGGCCGGGCTCATTGGGGGGGCAGTCATTTTTGTACTTGTAGTCCTTCTCAGCATCTTCTGCTGGCATATGCACAAAAAGGGTCGCTACACATCTCAGAAATGGAAATACAACCGCGGGCGCCGGAAAGACGACTACTGCGAGGCGGGGACAAAGAAGGACAACTCAATCCTGGAGATGACGGAAACCAGCTTCCAGATCGTCTCCTTAAACAATGACCAGCTCCTTAAAGGAGGTTTCAGACTGCAGCCCATTTACGCCCCAAATGGGGGCATCACTTACACAGACTGTCACATCCCCAATAACCTGAGGTACTGCAACAACAGCAGCGTTCCAGATCTGGAGCACTGCCACACGTGATGGCGCCACGCCCCCGGGGGCCACGGCCCAGTCTCCAGACCGGATGGACGCGCTGGTAAAACGAAGGCAGACCCAGAAGCCCCATTTACATTTGATAAATGTTAGCGCGGTGCGTTTGGGCATCGGATGCTGTGTAATTTATACGGTGTACTATATAACAAAGTGCTATCTTTTCTATTTCCAGTTCATTGCAAACAGTTTTGTAACTCTTTGCTTTTTAAATCTTTCAATTTGCTGAAGTACTGTACAGGGTTGTACAATAAGAACCCGTTTGCCATGATATCACCGCAGCGCTTGTCTTTGCTTTTGTTGATTACTGCTCCCGGATGTCAGGAGTCACGTCATTGTACATACAGCGGGGGGCTCATACCCGCCCCATAGCATCCCAAATTCTATATAATACGGAGTCACTTTAATACTTTGCTATCCTCCTATCTTACTGGCCTTAAATAGAGATGAGCAAAGTATTGAAAAACTTGTAAAATTTGCTACAACAAATTTTACCAAAAAAATTTACTTTGTGATGATTAAGTTTACTTTCACACTTGCAGTAGCAGAGTCCGGTGGGGGAACAGCCTGGCGGATCCGTGCTAACACTAGACGCTAGTCCACCGTGCCGCCGGAAGTCCGCTCCGGCCCCATTCACTATAATGGTTGCAGGGACGGCAGCATAGCAAACAGGCCAAGAGCCGGCTGGACAAAAACCGCAGCGTTCCTTACTTTGTCAGTAGTCGGTGCAGTGACAGGGAGCGGCGAGCGCATCGCCCCCGTCATGGTACCCCTCAGATGCCACGTTCATACATGATCGCAGCAAATCTGATAGCAATAATCCAGTGTAAAATAACAAATAATAAAATTTTACTTTAACGTCACCCATTTGATTGCAAAGAGCCGGTCGCTGCCATCTTGGTCGAAGATCTAGTGTGAAATCTTGCACGGACCCTGATGACATCATCACGTCAGCTGATGTAGTGATGTCATACGTCACTGCGAGATCTTCAATCAAGATGGCAGCCGGCTCTTTGAGATCAAATGGATGAGGGTAAATATGATTTATTTTTTGTTTTTTACACCATTTCAGGTAAAATCGATTAGTTACCACAAGGCTTTTTGGCGAATCAAATTTTCCCTGAAATTCAGATCGAATTCCACTTCATGGAGTTCAATTTGCTCAACACTGTTCTTGGGTTATTCTCCAGTCACATCCAGAGCTGCAGGCAGAATTCCTCTAGTTTCCTCTCAGCTGCAGGTCCTCACACTCCCAGCTCATTATCTGTACAGAGCGTGCTCTGCTGTAATTGCTGCACTGTGAGAAGTGTAGTGTTTAGTGTAGAAATCTCCCATAATGCAACACACCAGTGACCAGTTCATTACAGGCACTCGGCTGCACTGATCTAGAGGTGCATTTATGATCACAGTGCCGATGGATTCCAGTCATCAGTGCTGTAGGAGAATCAGATTACGTAAGAATTATGAATGCTGCTCTGAATGTTACTGGACTGCAAGACATGATATACCAGTAGAATTACGATTTCAGCTCTGAATGTGACTTCATGTTACAGAAGAATTATGAATGCAGCTCTGAATATTATTGGACGTGATGTTTCAGCAGCATTAGGACTTCAGCTCTGAATGTAACTTCATGTAGCAGAAGAATTATGAATGCAGCTCTGGAAATGACTGCACGACGAGATGATGAAGCATCACTCTGGATGTAAGTGGAGTGGATGAAGTAATACCAGAATAGTACCTGCAGCTTTGGATAGGACTAGAGTATAGTTCAACCATTACGCTGCATATTACAGGATAATAAATGACCCCCAAATGGTTTACAAGCTGCAGATCACTATCCAGATATTTGGGATTGGCAGTGATGCCGAGCAGGCTTGTATTATACATGACCCTGTGTGTTCTGCATTTCTCTTGTCTCCTTTGCTTCTTCCTGTCCACGTAGATCACAATGGATATGACGCCGTTCATACAAGGCCACAGGCGCTACATGATTTCTTGCTGCACGGTTTACATTAGTGATGAGGGAGATTTTTGTGCTCACATTCAATACTTTTGCCTGCAGAGAATTCTGCGTCATTCACAGATTATTGTATTTTTTCTGTGAAGAAATATCTGATGTGACTCAGGAAGGATCTTCGCTCTCATCTGCTATGATTGTGCTGATACCTGAGAGATTAGACTCTGTTCACATCTGCCACACGCCGGACACCAGTATGGAGTCCATTAACCTTCAGGTTCTATGAGGCGTCCATCGTATTAAAGTAAAAAAGACCCCTGGAATAGTCCGATGACCAACAGAAAATGGATTTAATAAACGGGTGCTCCGGGATCAGAAAACATGGCCGCTGTCACACAGGTCTGCAGGTCATCATAAACTATAAAGCCTTCCCTATAGATGGCGCTGTACAAAGTATCTCTCACTGAAGGAAGGATTTTATTTAGAATTCTACTAATGTAACATTTAATAACAGTAAACAAAAAACAACACAATGTATCACAGACATGAATGTAAATAAACAGGCTACAGTTACCTTCCTCTCCCTCAGCCCTGTAGACTTCAGGCTCCTGCTTGTTTCATCAGTGAAGCATCAGTTAGACCAGGAACGAAAACACAGCGGGGGTCATTTATTGACATCTGCTAAAAAACGGACACAGTTTTTCATGGCGATTTCTTAACCATTTGTGCATCCATTTGTCTGTCCAGGTTTAATGGCCATGAAAAAGGATGGATTTCACTGACTGTTTTTTTTTTTTTAAAGATTCCAACCCCTGCGGTGCCCTCAGTACACATAATGGCCGCCCAGTAATAATGTCTCCCATAGTGGCCCCTGCAGTAATAATGTCTCCTATAGTATTTATTGATGACCACTATTCACTAGCTGTAAAAAAACGGCAATGTGAATAGCCCCATATACTAAAAATGTGCTAAAAATGGCCGCGTAACAGCCGTTACTTAAACTCCCATCAGACCGCCATTTCTAATTGTCGTGTACATGTAGCCTCAGGGGCTGCAGTCGTTTTTCACTCGAGGGCCATGAACTGCCATAGAGGCACACCTCAGCAAATCCTCCAGCAGCGTAGAGGGGAATCTAAGACTGGCGTAACAACCCGGCCTTTGTAAATGACCCCCTGTAAAAGTACAAGGGACAATAATAAAAAATATATATATATCTCAGGAAAAAGGGACATCTAGACGACCATATGAACAAACAACGTGACACCATAGTAAGCTGCAATACCTGACACAACCTGCAGGTAGGAGTGGTGCTGTTTGCTTGTTTATTTATTTTATTTATTTATTTTTTTAAATCTTGAACAAATCTGTTACAACAAACATCCAATCCTGGACCCTGTGTACATACATTACTTATCCTGTACTGATCCTGAGTTACATCCTGTATTATACTCCAGAGCTGCACTCACTATTCTGCTGGTGCAGTCACTGTGTACATACATTACTTATCCTGTACTGATCCTGAGTTACATCCTGTATTATACTCCAGAGCTGTACTCACTATTCTGCTGGTGCAGTCACTGTGTACATACATTACTTATCCTGTACTGATCCTGAGTTACATCCTGTATTATACTCCAGAGCTGCACTCACTATTCTGCTGGTGCAGTCACTGTGTACATACATTACTTATCCTGTACTGATACTGAGTTACATCCTCTATTATACTCCAGAGCTGCACTCACTATTCTGCTGGTGTAGTCACTGTGTACATACATTACTTATCCTGTACTGATCCTGAGTTACATCCTGTATTATACTCCAGAGCTGCACTCACTATTCTGCTGGTGCAGTCACTGTGTAGATACATTACTTATCCTGTACTGATCCTGAGTTACATCCTGTATTATACTCCAGAGCTGCACTCACTATTCTGCTGGTGCAGTCACTGTGTACATACATTACTTATCCTGTACTGATCCTGAGTTACATCCTGTATTATACTGCAGAGCTGCACTCACTATTCTGCTGGTGCAGTCACTATGTACATACATTACTTATCTTGTACTGATCCTGAGTTACATCCTGTATTATACTCCAGAGCTGCACTCACTATTCTGCTGGTGCAGTCACTGTGTACATACATTACTTATCCTGTACTGATCCTGAGTTACATCCTGTATTATACTCCAGAGCTGCACTCACTATTCTGCTGGTGCAGTCACTGTGTACATACATTACTTATCCTGTACTGATCCTGAGTTACATCCTGTATTATACTCCAGAGCTGCACTCACTATTCTGCTGGTGCAGTCACTGTGTACATACATTACTTATCCTGTACTGATCCTGAGTTACATCCTGTATTCTACTCCAGAGCTGCACTCACTATTCTGCTGGTGCAGTCACTGTGTACATACATTACTTATCCTGTACTGATCCTGAGTTACATCCTGTATTATACTCCAGAGCTGCACTCACTATTCTGCTGGTGCAGTCACTGTGTAGATACATTACTTATCCTGTACTGATCCTGAGTTACATCCTGTATTATACTGCAGAGCTGCACTCACTATTCTGCTGGTGCAGTCACTATGTACATACATTACTTATCTTGTACTGATCCTGAGTTACATCCTGTATTATACTCCAGAGCTGCACTCACTATTCTGCTGGTGCAGTCACTGTGTACATACATTACTTATCCTGTACTGATCCTGAGTTACATCCTGTATTATACTCCAGAGCTGCACTCACTATTCTGCTGGTGCAGTCACTGTGTACATACATTACTTATCCTCTACTGATCCTGAGTTACATCCTGTATTATACTCCAGAGCTGCACTCACTATTCTGCTGGTGCAGTCACTGTGTACATACATTACTTATCCTGTACTGATCATCAGTTACATCCTGTATTATACCTTAGAGCCACATACATAATACTGCAGCTTCAGAGCTGAAATCTCCCAGTATTTCCTGCTTGTTCAGTATTTGCACAGCGTTTGCTGTAGTGATTTGCATTCTGGGCTCTGAATCATCTGATGCCTTCTGCATTATGGGAGCTGAGATATACTGGGGGTGGTACATTACTAATAATCTGCGCCCCTCGTCAGTATAACGCACGCGCAGCACTAGTCTTGGCTCCTCCGTCGCTCCAGGAGGTCATGTATGAAGCAGCTGTATCAGGATATATTGTTTTAATTCAGATTCTGTACCCGCCGTGCATACATCCGGGTAATCCACCATCTGGCATATGAATGGAGCGGTGACTGTTACAGGACGGGGGCTGCGTACCGTCTACGAATCTCCTCTCACTTCCCTAAACTGTTATAATTGCTGATATAAAATGGAAAGACTTTGCTGCAGCAACAAATCACGTCGTGCGGCGAATGCGCTCCACGGAGATGCCGCCTAAATCATCCTGCTTTCCAGACGCTGTCACGTTACTCCGAGAGCAAGCAAAGAAAGTCACGGCAAGAAAAGAAGCGCGTCTTCGTGATATCCGATTCCAGAAAAGCTGGGTGATTACTAGTTCAGCAGTCATCGCTCCTGACATGTCTGTTTTAGTAGCTGCTTGCATCTCCTATGTAATAACAGTTCTGGAGCATAAGTATTATGACTCTTATGTCCAGCCAATTCCTCTGTTATTCCTACTAAAAGAATTGCCAGCTGTCTGCAATGCAGATCTGTCTGGGTGTTTCCAGTTGGGGGGGTGTCCCAGCACGCTGGGAGCCCTGACTGGATGCTGTCACACTGGGCAGGGACACACTTCCAACTGGTAACACCCAGAAGGAACTTTATGGCAGACTGCTGGCAATTCATTTATAACTTCTATTAGGAATAATAGAGGAATCAGGCAACATAGAGTCATAAAAATAATTCACCGGCATCATTATAGGGGGACCGGCAGTAGTTATTATAACAGACATGTCGGAAGGTGACCGCTGCTCTTGAAATCTCCTCCGCAGCCCTATAAACGGTATTGATCGGCGCGCTCGTAACCACCGATCCTTTTTACACTTCAGCCTTCAAATTTAATGTGAAGATACAAAATGGAAAATTCCTAATGAGTCGCTCCTTGTCCCTGAATTTCTCCAAGTCATCATTAATAAGGGGCCTTGTAGTGTAACATCATACGTGGCGGGGGCGACTTTACTTATAATTGTGCAGCAGAGAATTGCAGCGATCCATCCCGAGCAGGCGTGAGATTAACCCCTACAAGACAGCAGCGAGATAATGGGGGGTGGGGGGGGGTGGGGGGGGGGGTGTCCGACCTCCGAGAAGAAATCTGCTGCCTGTACTCCCAGATAAATTACATCCAATTAGAGGGGCGGCCCCCGGACACCACGTCTAACGTCACCTCCGTTTCTTTACAGGTTATTAAAAGTTTCTTCTTGTGTAAAAATTATCAAGTAACAGCAAAGTGTAAATGTTATAAATGTGATGCCGACTTATCAGGAGGTAAGTGCACAACACAGCAGGATATCTTAAAGGGCCAGTAACCTGTCCCAAGATGTAACACTGGAGAGGCTAATATCAGTCAGATAGGAGGTTAGATCAGTGCTGTATCCTCCAGACCCCTCTGTCCTCCTCCAGACTCCTCTGTCCTCCTACAGACCCCTCTGTCCTCCTCCAGACCCCTCTGTCCTCCTCCAGACCCCTCTGTCCTCCCTCCAGACCCCTCTGTCCTCCCTCCAGACCCCTCTGCCCTCCTCCAGATCCCTCTGCCCTCCTCCAGACCCCTCTGTCCTCCTCCAGACCCCTCTGTCCTCCCTCCAGACCCCTCTGTCCTCCTCCAGACCCCTCTGTCCTCCTCCAGACCCCTCTGTCCTCCTCCAGACTCCTCTGTCCTCCTCCAGACCCCTCTGTCCTCCTCCAGACTCCTCTGTCCTCCTCCAGACTCCTCTGTCCTCCTCCAGACCCCTCTGTCCTCCTCCAGACCCCTCTGTCCTCCTCCAGACTCCTCTGTCTTCCTCCAGACTCCTCTGTCCTCCTCCAGACTCCTCTGTCCTCCTCCAGACCCCTCTGCCCTCCTCCAGATCCCTCTGCCCTCCTCCAGACCCCTCTGCCCTCCTCCAGACCCCTCTGTCCTCCTCCATACCCCTCTGTCCTCCTCCAAACCCCTCTGTCCTCCTCCAGACTCCACTGTCCTCCTCCAGACTCCACTGTCCTCCTCCAGACTCCTCTGTCCTCCTCCAGACTCCTCTGTCCTCCCTCCAGACTCCTCTGTCCTCCTCCAGACCCCTCTGCCCTCCTTCAGACCCCTCTGTCCTCCTCCAGACCCCTCTGCCCTACTTCAGACTCCTCTGTCCTCCTCCAGACTTCTCTGCCCTCTTCTAGACTCTACTGTCCTCCTCCAGACTCCATTGTCCTCCTCCAGACCCCTCCAGACATACCATTTCAAATCCAAGTGGCTGATTCTTCACATAAAGGCAGAGTCAGGAAGGCCTCATACACATTAGATGGTCACCAGTCTCCTAGAAATCTTCCAGTTTTCCTGACCTGATTCTAAAGTGCATTGCCGGTTTAAAGGGGTGCTCTGACCTCAGCAAATGATATTTATCATGTAGACAGAGTTCATACGAGGCTCTTACTAATGTATTGGGGTTCTCCATGTTGCCTCCTTTTCCGGCTGGATTCATTCTCGGAGAATCACGATGTGTTAGTAAATGTCCGGTAGAAACTTTCTCTACAAGATAAATGCCATTTGCTGAGGTCAGACGACCCCTTTAAGGGTACTCTGATTGATTTGATGTGATTGGACGATGAAAGACACCTTTGACATTTCATAGAGACATCAGAAGCTTCAATATTTGGAGATCTGAGCGCTGAGACCCCCATCATTTCAGTTGCAGATAAAGCTCTCCTGGTAATCGTACGGTATTCGGGGACCATAATGATCCCCGCTGCCTCCTCCCTCTGCCGCATTCATCTCTTCCTGCTTATTCCACCATTCCCCGGGAGGGTGGCGCTGGGAGCCCCGGACGCTTGGTTCCTGCTGCCGCATACTGCTGAGATATTATCAAGTGTCAGGAAGAAGAGATTCATCACCAACTACAGGAACAAAGAGCAACAAAGTATCAATCAAGACAAACAAAGTATTAATCTGCAGAACATTGCACCAGACATGCAGAGGCTGCAGATAACTGTATGAGATACACAACAATTGCAGAACATTGCACCACAGATAAAGAACATGCAGAACATTGCACCACATATACAGAATCTTCAGAACATTGCATCAGATATACAGAACATGAAGAACATTGCACCACATATACAAAATCTGCACAGCATTGTATCAGATGCAGTGGATCTAAAGAACATTGAATAGGATATACTGAACATGCAGAACATTGCACCACATATACCAAATCTGCAGAACATTGTATCAGTTGCACAGCATCTACAGAACATTAAATAGGATATACTAAATATGCAGAACATTGCACCACATACACAGAATCTGCAGAGCATTGCACCAGATAAACAAAACATGCAGAACATTGCATCAGATATGCAGAACATTGCCGACAGTTTCCAGCCTTCCAGCAGCTGTGTATAATCCTGCGCTGCTCAGTGTTTTCTGGACACAGGTGTAAGCTGCAGGGAGTACAGGGGTCACCAAGCTGGATTTAAATTACTTGTGACCTGAGGGGGGATCATGGGGAAGGAGAGCAGCTAATGATATGTTTCACTAACGGCTCCTGTCTGGATGGATGAGGTCACTTTCACGTGTGCAGCTGTGTGTGCGGCAGGTATGCTGCAGAGCTGCGGTCTGTTCCAGCGATTCGCATCCCGATATTCATGTAATGAAGGCCCGAAATACCAGTGTGGATACAGAGTCCCATCTGAAGGTCAAGCCTGACCCAAGGACACATATGCAGAAGAGGCCACCTGCAGTCCCATGTAACACCACACATAGCACATAATAATAACTCTCTGAGCAACCCCAAACTTTATATACAGTATTTATACCTGGAGAGATTCAGGCTCCTGTATGTATCTGGAGAGGTTCAGGTTGCTCTGTGTATCTGGAGAGGTTCAGGTTGCTCTGTGTATCTGGAGGGGTTCAGGCTGCTCTGTGTATCTGGAGGGGTTCAGGCTGCTCTATGTATCTGGAGGGGTTCAGGCTGCTCTGTGTATCTGGAGGGGTTCAGGCTGCTCTGTGTATCTGGAGGGGTTCAGGCTTCTCCTTGTATCTGGAGGGGTTCAGGCTGCTCTGTGTATGTGGAGGGGTTCAGGTTGCTCTGTGTATCTGGAGGGGTTCAGGCTGCTCTATGTATCTGGTGAGGTTCAGGCTGCTCTATGTATCTGGAGGGGTTCAGGCTTCTCCTTGTATTTGGAGGGGTTCAGGCTGCTCTGTGTATCTGGAGGGGTTCAGGTTGCTCTGTGTATCTGGAGGGGTTCAGGCTGCTCTATGTATCTGGAGGGGTTCAGGCTGCTCTATGAATCTGGAGGGGTTCAGGCTGCTCTGTGTATCTGGAGAGGTTCAGGCTGCTCTGTGTATCTGGAGAGGTTCAGGCTGCTCTGTGTATCTGGAGGGGTTCAGGCTGCTCTATGTATCTGGAGGGGTTCAGGCTGCTCCTTGTATCTGGAGAGGTTCAGGCTGCTCTGTGTATCTGGAAGGGTTCAGGCTGCTCCTTGTATCTGGAGAGGTTTAGGTTGCTCTGTGTATCTGGAAGGGTTCAGGTTGCTCTGTGTATTTGGAGGGGTTCAGGCTGCTCTGTGTATCTGGAGAGGTTCAGGCTGCTCTGTGTATCTGGAAGGGTTCAGGTTGCTCTGTGTATCTGGAGGGGTTCAGGTTGCTCTGTGTATCTGGAGGGGTTCAGGTTGCTCTGTGTATCTGGAGACATTCAGGCTGCTCTGTGTATCTGGAGAGGTTCAGGCTGCTCTTTGTATCTGGAGGGGTTCAGGTTGCTCTGTGTATCTGGAGAGGTTCAGGCTTCTCTGTGTATCTGGAGAGGTTCAGGCTGCTCTGTGTATCTGGAGGGGTTCAGGCTGCTCTGTGTATCTGGAGACGTTCAGGCTGCTCTATGTATCTGGAGGGGTTCAGGCTGCTCTGTGTATCTGGAGGGGTTCAGGCTGCTCTGTGTATCTGGAGAGGTTCAGGCTGCTCTATGTATCTGGAGGGGTTCAGGCTGCTCTGTGTATCTGGAGAGGTTCAGGCTGCTTTGTGTATCTGGAGGGGTTCAGGTTGCTCTATGTATCTGGAGACGTTCAGGCTGCTCTGTGTATCTGGAGGGGTTCAGGCTGCTCTGTGTATTTGGAGGGGTTCAGGTTGCTCTGTGTATCTGGAGAGGTTCAGGCTGCTCTGTGTATCTGGAGGGGTTCAGGCTGCTCTGTGTATTTGGAGGGGTTCAGGCTGCTCTGTGTATTTGGAGGGGTTCAGGCTGCTCTGTGTATCTGGAGGGGTTCAGGCTGCTCTATGTATTTGGAGGGGTTCAGGCTGCTCTGTGTATTTGGAGGGGTTCAGGTTGCTCTGTGTATCTGGAGAGGTTCAGGCTGCTCTGTGTATCTGGAGGGGTTCAGGTTGCTCTATGTATCTGGAGACGTTCAGGCTGCTCTGTGTATCTGGAGGGGTTCAGGCTGCTCTGTGTATTTGGAGGGGTTCAGGCTGCTCTGTGTATTTGGAGGGGTTCAGGCTGCTCTGTGTATTTGGAGGGGTTCAGGTTGCTCTGTGTATCTGGAGAGGTTCAGGCTGCTCTATGTATCTGGAGGGGTTCAGGTTGCTCTGTGTATCTGGAGGGGTTCAGGCTGCTCTGTGTATTTGGAGGGGTTCAGGTTGCTCTGTGTATCTGGAGGGGTTCAGGTTGCTCTGTGTATCTGGAGGGGTTCAGGCTGCTCTGTGTATTTGGAGGGGTTCAGGCTGCTCTGTGTATCTGGAGAGGTTCAGGCTGCTCTATGTATCCGGAGCTGAACAAGTGGGAATGCTGGGAGTTGTAGTTTCACAGTAGTAGGAATGCTGAAGGTTGCTGACCCCTGGCATAGCTATTGTGAAGGCAGTGAAATCAGAACAATAGAGCCCCTTATATCGTGGGGCCCTCAGGAGCACATCAGAACCAGGTCCTCTATACAATGTGATGTCATCAAACGTGGCAGAAAGCTAAGTGGTCGCCTCTTTGGGGTAGATTGTACTCAGGCCTCGTGCTGCCTGTCTGCTCCCTCTAAGACATGGTCCACGTACAGCAAATATGAATTAAAGGGACGGGATTTCCATATATAGTCACCGAACAAATCTACAAAACCAGAACATTCTTAGATGTCGTCATAGAGAACAATAGAGGCGCAGACGTTACCCCCTGAAGCTGATGAGGGTTTATTGTTTTGTTTTCATTTTTGTTCCAACATATTTTCCATGTGGACACATACCCCTAATTCCCAAATATTTAAAGGGCCGGTGTCCAGTCTTATGTGAACAAAGTGTCATCATTTAATAGGAGACATTTTGAAACTTTGTTGTGTTTAGATTTCAGTGTTACTAATGTTTACACTGGACTACAGATTGATACATTTTGCCTGCTCTGATACATTGTACCAAACTATCAGGATAGGAGAGAGGTTTGTGCTGCTGGTCTGGATGGATTTGGGTGCAAACAGGAATGTTTTCAATCAGTAACAGCAAGCAGAGATCTTGAAAATGTTGAAGAATTTTAGAAATGTTTCATTCTAATGTCCTAAGCCTCCAAACCTTCTAGAAACGTCCCCAGTGACAAGTTCATTGCAGCCGGAGACTCTGGCGACAATTAGCTCAGATCAAAGAGGCGTTCTGCGTCTCGGCGGTGACGTCATCACCGTTTATTGTTCCATCCTGCTATAATGAATTACCTAAATTGGTGGAGAGGCAGCAGAGGCATTAATGCTCCTCGCGTCCTCCGCTCTGTAATACGTTGCAGATTGTCAAATGGCGTCTGAATGGAAGCGAGAGGGAAATGTCGCTGCCTTTCTGGAGAGACATAAACATCAACATATTGCGCTGATGAGTTTTTCTGCTTTTTTCCAGGCTTCCTCAATTAAAAACAAGCCATTATGTGGCGGCTTAGAAGTCGGAGCCCGCTCTGCTCTCTCCAAGCTGCCATGTTACGTGGAGTAATCGCTCGGATCCCTACATGTTTCACTGCCGCCCCTGACGGAGGCAGGAGTAACTATGATTTATTTTGATGGGGTGTAGTTCCTGGAGTCGCCTCTAGATGTCACTGTGACTGTTTGATATATTGACTGCACCTGCTGGATCACAGAGGGGTGCAGGATTTATTAGGGTCTTCATGTCACTGTTCCGGGGGTAGAGCCCCGCATCAAACCACCTACCCCAAATATTCACTCAGGAGACCTGGTCCAAGACTTGGATCACTACAGGAGCAGAGTAACAGAAGCCACTGGTGGCTGCGGGTCCTGGGGGAGGAGAAGGTCCATCCGTCCAGAGCTCTATGTGGGCTTCTAGTGGCAGACTGAGGTATTACACTGAGGGGTCCACATATTTCATGTGGGGTCCTCACCCATGATCATATGTATTAGATTTTATGTGCAGTGACTATAGTCAGCCATATTAGAGATCATAGGGCTGAGCCTTGTCCCTCTGTCAACCCTTCCTGGAAATCACAGTAAAATAACCCCTTCTTTCCCTGGATGCTTATATAATTCTCTTCTGGAATAACAATGATGAGAAGAGTAGTCCGATGATGACACAAGAGGGGCAGGAAGTAGCTAGCTTCTGCTAGCAGTGGGGCGTAAGAAGAAAGCTAACACCTGGGGATGGAGGGACACGCCCACGTTGTATCCAGCCAGAAAAATCCGTCACAGATTTCTAAATCCTCCCGATTTTTGGTGCGTTTTTTTGGCTTCCGTTCCGCTGGGAGTTTCAGCGCCTGATTCCGCGTCCAGTAGACGCCATCACCGATCCAGATGTGCACATGTAGCGGTGTTATTATCCTCCCAGAGACGTACACAGGTGCGGCCGGTGACCGGCGCGCTGCTTCGTAGACGACTATTTAATTAGTCTGCGTTATTCAGAAATGACAGACGACTGCGGCCGGGAAGGTAGAGGAGCGTCAGCGGGGAATAGCGAGCGTTCTGCCGGAGACTCACAAGTGCAAATCTCAACTCAAAATTGGGGTTTAATTACATTTTCATAGCGGAAAGTCACACGCGCTAATTAATATGTTATGTTTCCCATTAACTTTTTGTAAGCAAAGGCCCCCGGAGGGGAAGAAACGTGGCGGCGAACACATGCCGGGCATTAATCTTACCCTCCAAATAGAATTGGAAGATAGGAGGGAAAATTCTGTCCAAAATAGAAGCTGACATTTTAATAAAGGCGGGGGATGGGGGGGTATTTAAAGGGCAGTTACATATGGGGGAGATTCTGAGGATTCATGTTCTCTGTCACCAGGGACACGCGTCGCCATTCATGCCCAGTGTGAACGGCCTTTATGTCCCCAGCAGCTGGTTCACTCTGCTGTGTTAGAAAGGATTTCCTTGTGTGACGGTAGAGACATTGAATGATTGACCTCAGGGCCGAGTCAAGACGCGGGCAGAACAGGCAGCTGCCTACGGCGACTTCTGATCCAGCGAGGAGGGTCTGATATCAGTGCAGAAATGTGGATTTTGGATAATTATGATAAATGCTATAATATTACTCCCTCCCCCACCCTCGGTTCTGCTGGGTCCGATAGACTTTAAACTGGACAGAACCATTAGTACAATGTTGTTTGGAGCCGGGAATCCCTTGGATTATTCAAAACTTATTAGACATTATTGATGATATCGAGGTTTGCCTCAAAAATAATTTCCTCTGGTGGGCCCAAGGAGTCTGTCACTGGTGGATGCCCTCCATCTGGTGAGTACCATGAGGTCTGGTGAGTGCCATGATGACTGGTGAGTGCCATGATGTCTGGTGAGTACAATGATGACTGGTGAGTACAATGATGTCTGGTGAGTACAATGATGTCTGGTGAGTACCATGATGACTGGTGAGTGCCATGATGACTGGTGAGTGCCATGATGACTGGTGAGTACAATGATGACTGGTGAGTACAATGATGTCTGGTGAGTGCTATGATGACTGGTGAGTGCCATGATGACTGGTGAGTGCCATGATGACTGGTGAGTGCCTTGATGACTGGTGAGTACAATGTCGTCTGGTGAGTGCCATGATGACTGGTGAGTACAATGATGACTGGTGAGTGCTATGATGTCTGGTGAGTTCCATGATGACTGGTGAGTTCCATGATGACTGGTGAGTACAATGATGTCTGGTGAGTGCCATGATGCCTGGTGAGTGCCATGATGCCTGGTGAGTGCCATGATGACTGGTGAGTACAATGATGTCTGGTGAGTGCCATGATGCCTGGTGAGTGCCATGATGACTGGTGAGTGCCATGATGACTGGTGAGTGCCATGATGACTGGTGAGTACAATGATGTCTGGTGAGTGCCATGATGCCTGGTGAGTGCCATGATGACTGGTGAGTTCCATGATGACTGGTGAGTACAATGATGTCTGGTGAGTGCCATGATGCCTGGTGAGTGCCATGATGACTGGTGAGTGCCATGATGACTGGTGAGTGCCATGATGACTGGTGAGTACAATGATGACTGGTGAGTACAATGATGTCTGGTGAGTGCCATGATGTCTGGTAAGTGCCATGATGACTGGTGAGTACAATGATGTCTGGTGAGTGCCATGATGACAGGTGAGTGCCATGATGATTGGTGAGTGTCATAATGATTGGCAAGTGCCATGGTGTCTAGTAAGTGCCACAATGTCTGCTAGGTGCCATAGAGTCTGGTAGGTCCCATTGAGTCTGCAGGGCCCATGGTATCTTCTGGGTCTCATATGAGGTCATTGGGGCCCCTTGGTGTCTTGACCCGTCCCAGAGCTACATGAGAACACTGATGGAGCGTCTTCTCCTCGACTTGTTTTATGTCCTTGAAGCTGCAGAACATCTGGAAACATCTCTGCAGAACAAAATACATAATCTGAGGTCGAGCACAAGAATCTCCCAAATCACAACCAGATCATCGGTACGGATTCACGTCACAGAAACCGCGCAGAGAGAAGAATCACAGGAAGGAGGCCATCGTCTGAGCAGTCCCTGGGGGACCCGAGCCTCCCCCCAACTGGTGACATCATGATGACATCACACTAGGTCTACGTAGCCAAGCTCCGGGGTCTAGTCAGCAGCAGTGATCTGATGTGGTTGCTACATCTACACCTCTCCAGCTGCATTGTTGCTGTCCCCATTGCTTTACACTGCAGCTCTGCTTGTTCATAGACTTCTGTGTACGAGCAGAAGCAGGAAGTCAGTGAATGGAGATCTGATTACATTACAGGACGGAGGATTATAACCTGCAAGTGACGGCGCCGGCAGTGAAGAGCGGATGCACAGGGCGCTCGCCTTTTCTTTTTATCTGGAGTTTTCTTCGTATTTCTAAGTTTTTATCAAATAATTCTATAAAACAATTAGAATTTCTCCACATTTTTGCATGGTGCGAGGCCTTTGTGCAGCGAGCCATCACGAGGGATGGAAATATCCGGAGTCGCATTAGGATTCTGTGGCTGTGATTGGCTGCGGGGCTCTGGCTGCTCGCTGGACGCGCGGTATGAAATGATGGCTCCGGTAATAACGCGGCGTGAAAGCCGACAACCCTGGTGAATTGATATCTAATTATCTGCTCGCAGGCGAACAAGCGGACCTCATTCACATACATGGAGAGGTCAGGATTTATCGCTCCCCCAGAGGGGGCATAAACCAAGGGCCTAGTAATTGAGAGAGAGACGGAAAACATGGCGGTTTATCCGGCAGCGCCTCTGGACACTGATCACATTACAGACGCCGTGCACGCGGGAGCCGATTTACATGGCGCACACACGCGTCTACAATCTCAGTGGGACATACGATGACCCTCCTCCCCCCAACATCCACCAGACCTGATCCCGTCCATGTGCTATGGGATTATTAACCCCTTCCTGTATTACACATTTGTTTTATTCCTGTGGGAAGGTTCATTTAGCAACACATTAGACGAATCTATGAAACAGAACTTGTTAGAAAATTGCAGCGTCCCATCCACGTGAGATAAGAGAAGGGGCTGTGTCTCCATATAATGCTATGGATACTGACTGAGTCCATATTTATACTCCAGTCACATCCAGAGCTGCAGTCACAATTCAATGGCTGCCAATCGGTATCTGTATCGGTCCACAGTATGGGGCTCAATCTGCAACATAGGACCATAGAAAATGCTCAGCACAGCCACCGAACCAGCAGGGGGCAGCAGTGAGATGTGAGGCCTTGCATTCAGTGTGTGGCTGCAGCTTTGGATGTGATTGGAGTATGAGATGAGTAAAACCCCATTACTCCACCTCACACGAAGGTTATATTTAGGTGTAAACTAGAAGTTGGTGTTTTCTCTGAACCTATACTTAAAGTCGCAGAAAATGATCCTGCAGAAAATCGCTCTTATTTTGCACACGTGTAATTTGATTTCACGCACAGAAGAAATCGCTGACTGTTCGGTGGATCATGGCGGCCGATCCATCATCAGCGCCTCCTCTAAACGCTGTGAAATAAAGAAGGTAACAAGCCGGCCGGGTCTAAGAGCTGCGTGGCGGAGGTTGGCGCTTTTATAAATAATGACGTTCAGAAAGCTTTACTTGATACATTGTTGCCATTTTCGTCGAGGCATCAATCTGTGCAGAGAAGCCGGGGAGTCGTAAAATACCCTCATTTCAGAACTGAAAGCGGCAAAGGTGCTGATTTTGTTGTCACGGCGGCTCCTCAGCTTTTCTGGTTCCCTCTCGGGTAATGGAAGCAGGTGCCGTGTACAAGCAGGTTGTTAACCCACCGCGGATGATGCACGGAGGGAGGACGAGGCGCCACAACTTCTGCACTCGGTGCCTGAATTATGAGGCTAAGGGTTTATTCACACGTCAGTGCCTCACGGATACACATTGATTCTATCTGGTATCATCATCATCATGGACACGTGGACATGGAAAGAACATAAAACCTCCATGTGACCGCTCCGTGAAAGATAGACTATGTTCACAAAATACGGACCACGGGCCCAAAGAAAACAATGCATCCGCAAATAAAATGTGGACAAGACACGGATCTGTGATTTGCAGACCACAAAATGAATAAGGTCGTGAGTACGAGGCCTAATAGAAAGAATATCAGTCTGAAGAACTCAATGCCTCATGCCTCCTCCTAATAACTGATCAGCCATGGAATGCCTCATGCCTCCTCCTAATAACTGATCAGCCATGGAATGTCTCATGCCTCCTCCTAATAACTGATCAGCCATGGAATGTCTCATGCCTCCTCCTAATAACTGATCAGCCATGGAATGTCTCATGCCTCCTCCTAATAACTGATCAGCCATGGAATGTCTCATGCCTCCTCCTAATAACTGATCAGCCATAGAATGTCTCATGCCTCCTCCTAATAACTGATCAGCCATGGAATGTCTCATGCCTCCTCCTAATAACTGATCAGCCATGGAATGTCTCATGCCTCCTCCTAATAACTGATCAGCCATAGAATGTCTCATGCCTCCTCCTAATAACTGATCAGCCATAGAATGTCTCATGCCTCCTCCTAATAACTGATCAGCCATGAAATGCCTCATGCCTCCTCCTAATAACTGATCAGCCATGGAATGCCTTATGCCTCCTCCTAATAACTGATCAGCCATGGAATGCCTCATGCCTCCTCCTAATAACTGATCAGCCATGGAATGCCTCATGCCTCCTCCTAATAACTGATCAGCCATGGAATGCCTCATGCCTCCTCCTAATAACTGATCAGCCATGGAATGCCTTATGCCTCCTCCCTAATAACTGATCAGCCATGGAATGCCTTATGCCTCCTCCTAATAACTGATCAGCCATGGAATGCCTTATGCCTCCTCCTAATAACTGATCAGCCATGGAATGCCTCATGCCTCCTCCTAATAACTGATCAGCCATGGAATGCCTCATGCCTCCTCCTAATAACTGATCAGCCATGGAATGCCTCATGCCTCCTCCTAATAACTGATCAGCCATGGAATGCCTCATGCCTCCTCCTAATAACTGATCAGCCATGGAATGCCTCATGCCTCCTCCTAATAACTGATCAGCCATGGAATGTCTCATGCCTCCTCCTAATAACTGATCAGCCATGGAATGCCTCATGCCTCCTCCTAATAACTGATCAGCCATGGAATGCCTCCTCCTAATAACTGATCAGCCATGGAATGCCTCCTTTCCATGCAGCATCTTTTGGTGGCGACTGCCTGCGGAGAGCAGCGTTTCGTGGCGGCTCCATTACGAGGGGTGGAAGTTTCGACTGGAACAAGGAGCCTCATTTACAGATCTTGTTGCTGCTTTCTTAAAATAACAGTCAAAGCCAAGAGCAGGAAGAACCCGAGCGCTGCTTTATGGGGCGCCATTTATGATGCTTGTTAGGGATACGACCTGGATTTATGTACTGGTCTCCTCCGTCTGGGTGCGGGGGAAGGGCGTCCGTCCCTGGGCTGCAATCTCTGAGATGAGGAACCTGATGCATCATTATAATTATTTCAGATTTGGCCCCTGAGTCCAGTATGTTCAGTCTTCTGCTTCTCTCTTCTCGATGACTCCTGGTTTCCTCACCTGATTCCATTCACCACGTTGCCGGTCATTTTCTTTCCATTTGTCCTCCATATTTGTCATAGAGTCTCCTCATACTATGTCCTTCCTGCTCATCTGAGCGTCTCCTGGAGGAGTAGGCTTCATCTGAGTTCTTCTCCATTCAGCAACATTGAATGTGGGATGAATTCTTCATAAGAGGACATTGTCCATGGCAGATTTGTAGAAGTTTAACCTCTGGTGGAGGAGTAGAGTCTACTGTCCAGCCTCCAATCTTTGATATGAATAGCTTTCAGGATCTTGGCTGACCAGTATGTGGTGGTCATGTTCTTCCATTTATATTTCCATTATTGTAACCTTTCCCTCTCTAGTCTTTGATTTGAATGGCTCCCTCATGATCAACACTGATCAGCAAGTGGTGGTCATGTTCCTCTATTGATATTGCCATCATTGCAGCCTTTTACTCTCCAGTCTTTCATGTGAATGGCTCCTTCATGATCATAGCTGACCAGTATATTGTGCTCATGTTCCGCCATTGATATAGCCATTATTTCAGCATTTTACTCTACAGTCTTTGATGTCAATGGTTTCCTCAGTCAAGGTTGACCAGTATACTGTGCTCATGTTCTTCCATTGATATTTCCATTATTACAACCTTTCCCTCTCCAGTCTTTGATGTGCATGGCTCCTTCATGATCATGGCTGACCATGTGGTGGTCATGTTCCTCTATTGGTATATCTATTATTGTAACCTTTTACTCTCCAGTCGTTCATGTGAAAGGCTTCATCTTGATCATAGTTGACCAGTATATTGTGCTCATGTTCCTCCATTTTACTCTCCAGTCTTTGATGTGCATGGCTCCTCCATGGTCATGGCTGACCAATATGTGGTGGTCATGTTCCCCCATTGATATTTCCATTATTACAACCTTTCCCTCTCCAGTCTTTGATGTGCATGGCTCCTTCATGTCATGGCTGACCATGTGGTGGTCATGTATCTCCATTGATATTTCCGTTATCGCAGCCTTTCCCTCTTTTCTTGCTTCCTCTCACAAACCCCCCTTTCATCCAGAGACATGAAGTTACGTCTTGTATCCGTTTCCAGTGTGCAATCATAAAAAGCCACTTTTTGCAGAACCCGGCTGCTGAAACTAATCTGTCTGTCAGTTCAAAGGAGAATGCTTGAAAGCAGATTTAAGAGAAGCCAAAGCCGGGGTTTGTCCAAAAGCAGCAAGACAATATTCTTCAAAAGAAAGTCGATCTGTGTTTTGTAGCCTTATTACCTCTTTGAAGGCTCCTGCTTGTACTTAGTCTATTGGGACAATGAAAATGGAATTGTTCTTCACTGTTTTCATTTATCCCTCCAGCTTCTATGTCAAAAAGAGAAAGGTGTTCAGGGGAGGGCAGGGCGTAGATGCCGGGGGTCAAGTACCCCACAAGCTGCTAATGCCTTTATGGTAGATAGCAGGGGCTGAGCAATTTATAGGTGTAGTGGTCATGAAGCATCATCATAGCAGAAGAGATACCATGGACCATTCCACCAGAGAGGAGATGCTGATTGGCCAGCTCATAGGACTCAATGGAGGAATCAAGCATGGAACTGGCAAGAGAATAGCAGGACTGGGGGATACACTGGCAGAGCTTGAGTCCAGGGTGCAGGGAGCAAGAATACACTCCCTCTTGGCCAAGGAATTTACATCAGGTCTTCGGCAGCAAACTGATGCTCCCTGGTGAAGGAAGACCTGATTTTGGAGGTAGTAATTTGCGCTCCATTGCCTGTAGCTCACCTACTGTAGCAGGAGCAGCATTCATTACAATGGAGGCCAAGCAAGACTAACCCTGCCTAAGTCTTCAACCTATGGCTCTGAAACAACTACAACTCCTAACATTCTATGAAAGCCTACAGCAGCTAAGACACACTGGGAGTCATAGTTTAGTAACAGCTGGAAACCACTGCTCTGTCTGATGATGGAGGGTGACAGACGGAGAAGAACCCGGTTTCTTCACCAGATTTCTAGAGGAAATTCATTAATTCATTCTCACAATGATTTGATGCAGATAATAAAGGATGAAGAAACGGATCTGAATATTTTACTACAACCTAAATACAAAATGATCTACCTAGAGGCTGCAATTCAGGGGTCAGGTCTATGAACTACTAGAAGAAAAGCTTGTTGCAATAAACAACTGATTTATTTTGTAAACAAGTACCTTGTTTGGTCTGTATTGCCATCAGCCCCTCCCCTGAGGATCCTAATATCTCACCACAGCTCATTGTAACTGATGTACGGTCCTTAATGACCTCCAGCCGATGTCAGTAATGATTGATATTAACCACTATGCAGTAAAATACCGCCGCGTCTATGCGAGAAACCACAGTTATGTTATTGCAGAAGTTCTCAAAGACTTTTCCTCACTTTTTTGCTGCAGAATTTCTTATCTCTTTTTCATTTGGAAACGCAGCCGGAGCTCAGTTATATTTAATAGATGCATAACCTTTATGAAATATACATCTCCTAAAATACAGAACAGCGTCAGTGCGCTTCATCGGAGTAATCTCTGCCATCAGTGACGGCTCATATCTGACTATCTCTTCTATACAGAGAACCTGCAGTCACATAAATACTGCTGCAAATCTGCCGCTGATTTACTGTAGGCACAAAATGCAGAGAAATTATTGGAAGGCTCTGCTCACTGTCAGGGAGAAATTCATGTAGTGCTCAGGGGTTCACAAACTGAGATGAGGGCCGGTCACATAAGGCCCATAGTTTAAAAAAAAGTTTCATATAAATGGGTCTACAGTCAGGTGGAGGTCTGAGCGGAGCAGGAAAGATGTCTAATTAACAAGATTTCTAAAAATTTGTAGATACCTGTAAGTGGAGCCACATTATTCTAACCACTTCATACTTTCGATGTTGGCAGTGTGTAGGTCATTACAAAAGTCATATAAGGTGTGATCGGCTGTCTGCACATATATCCCTCGGTGGGTATATAAGGTGTGATAGGCTGTCTGCACACATATCCCTCGGTGGGTATATAAGGTGTGATAGGCTGTCTGCACACATATCCCTCGGTGGGTATATAAGATGTGATAGGTTGTCTGCACACATATCCCTCGGTGGGTATATAAGGTGTGATAGGCTGTCTGTACACATATCCCTCGGTGGGTATATAAGGTGTATGATAGGATGTCTGCACACATATCCCTCGGTGGGTATATAAGGTGTGTGATAGACTGTCTGCACACATATCCCTCGTGGGTAATATAAGGTGTGTGATAGGCTGTCTGTACACATATCCCTCGGTGGGTATATAAGGTGTGATAGGCTGTCTGCACACATATCCCTCGGTGGGTATATAAGGTGTGATAGGCTGTCCTGCACACATATCCCTCGTGGGTATATAAGGTGTGATAGGCTGTCTGCACACATATCCCTCGGTGGGTATATAAGATGTGATAGGTTGTCTGCACACATATCCCTCGGTGGTATATAAGGTGTGATAGGCTGTCTGTACACATATCCCTCGGTGGGTATATAAGGTGTATGATAGGATGTCTGCACACATATCCCCTCGGTGGGTATATAAGGTGTGTGATAGACTGTCTGCACACATATCCCTCGTCTGGGTATATAAGGTAGTGATAGGCTGTATCTCTGTGATTAGCACATATCCAGGTGGTTATGCCTGTGTTGATCTGTTATAGTGGGATGTCATATCCCTCAACACAAAATCCCTGCTGGGTATATGTGTTGGTGATATGTCAGATGTGTAGGTCATATGCAGATAGCAGGATTATGTGTGAAGGATTTCTGTGATAGCTGTCATGTGTATATATAGGTGTATATCAGGTGGTATATACCAGGCTGTGCCATCACATATTGATGTGCAGGCATGTGTGGCCACATATTCCCGGTGGAAGTATATACCCCGGTGTTATAAAATAAGTTTCATAGGGTATATAAGTGTGTATCTACACACTATATCCCGGTGGGTGCGTTGGTACACATATCAGGTGGGATAGGCTGTCTGCCATGTGGGGGGTATATAAAAGGTGATACGGTCTGGCAACTGATATCTGGCACACTTACGGGGTATATAAGATGTGATGTGTCTGCACACATATCCCCGGTCGTCTAACCACTGTTCATGTTATATATCCCTATGTGTATATAAGGTGTGGTGATAGGCTGTCTGCACACATATCCCCGGTGGGTATATAAGTGTGTGATGGCTGTCTGCACACATATCCCTCCCCGGTCTATTAAGGTTGTGAATAGCTGTCTGCACACATATCCCCGGTGGTATATAAGGTGTGATAGGCTGTCTGCACACATATTCCCCCGGTGGGTATATAAGGTGTGATAGGCTGTCTGCACACATATCCCCCGGTGGGTATATAAGGGTGATAGGCTGTCTGCACACATATCCCCCGGTGGTATATAAGGTGTGATAGGCTGTCTGCACACATATCCCCCGGTGGGGTATATAAGGTGTGATAGGCTGTTGTACACATATCCCAGTGGGTATATAAGATGTGATAGGCTGTCTGCACACATATCCCTCGGTGGGTATATAAGTGTGATAGGCTGTCTGCACACATATCCTCGGTGGGTATATAAGGTGTGATAGGCTGTCTGCACACATATCCCTCGGTGGGTATATAAGTGTGATAGGCTGTCTGCACACATATCCCCGGTGGTATAAGATTGATAGGCTGTCTGCAAATCCCGGGTATAAGATGTGATAGGCTGTCTGCACACATATCCCTCGGTGGGTATATAAGATGTGATAGGCTGTCTGCACACATATCCCTCGGTGGGTATATAAGATGTGATAGGCTGTCTGCACACATATCCCTTGTGGGTATATAAGGTGTGATAGGCTGTCTGCACACATATCCCCCGGTGGGTATATAAGGTGTGATAGGCTTGTCTGTACACATATCCCTCAGTGGGTATATAAGATGTGTGATAGGCTGTCTGCACACATATCCCTCGGTGGGTATATAAGGTGTGATAGGCTGTCTGCACACATATCCCTCGGTGGGTATATAAGGTGTGATAGGCTGTCTGCACACATATCCCTCGGTGGGTATATAAGGTGTGATAGGCTGTCTGCACACATATCCCCCGGTGGGTATATAAGGTGTGATAGGCTGTCTGTACACATATCCCTCAGTGGGTATATAAAGATGTGTGATAGGCTGTCTGCACACATATCCCTCGGTGGTATATAAGGTGTGATAGGCTGTCTGCACACATATCCCTCGGTGGGTATATAAGGTGTGATAGGCTGTCTGCACACATATCCCTCGGTGGGTAATAAGATGTGATAGGCTGTCTGCACACATATCCCCCGGTGGGTATATAAGGTGTGATAGGCTGTCTGCACACATATCCATCGGTGGGTATATAAGGTGTGATAGGCTTTCTGTACACATATCCCTCAGTGGGTATATAAGATGTGTGATAGGGCTGTCTGTACACATATCCCTTGTGGGTATATAAGGTGTGATGGCTGTCTGCACACATATCCCTCAGTGGGTATATAAGGTGTGATAGGCTGTCTGCACACATATCCCCCGGTGGGTATATAAGGTGTGATAGGCCTGTCTGCACACATATCCCTCGGTGGGTATATAACGTGTGATAGGCTGTCCGCACACATATCCCTCGGTGGGTATATAAGGTGTGATAGGCTGTCTGCACACATATCCCCCGGTGGGTATATAAGGTGTGATAGGCTGTCTGTACACATATCCCTCAGTGGGTATATAAGGTGTGATAGGCTGTCTGCACACATATTCCTCAGTGGGTATATAAGGTGTGATAGGCTGTCTGCACTCATATCCCTCGGTGGGTATATAAGGTGTGATAGGCTGTCTGCACACATATCCCTCGGTGGGTATATAAGTGGTGTGATAGACTGTCTGCACACATATCCATCGGTGGGTATATAAGGTGTGATAGGCTGTCTGCACACATATCCCCCGGTGGGTATTATAAGGTGTGATAGGCTGTCTGTACACATATCCCTCAGTGGGTATATAAGGTGTGATAGGCTGTCTGCACACATATTCCTCAGTGGGTATATAAGGTGTGATAGGCTGTCTGCACTCATATCCCTCGTGGTATATAACGTGTGTGATAGGCTGTCTGCACACAATCCCTCGTGGGTATATAAGGTGTGATAGGCTGTCTGCACACATATCCCTCGGTGGGTATATAAGTGGTGTGATAGACTGTCTGCACAACATATCCCTCAGTGGGTATATAAAGGTGTGATAGGCTGTCTGCACACATATCCCTCGGTGGGTATATAAGATGTGTGATAGGCTGTCTGTACACATATCCCTTGTGGGTATATAAGGTGTGATAGGCTGTCTGCACACATATCCCTCGGTGGGTATATAAGGTGTGATAGGCTGTCTGCACACATATCCCTCGGTGGGTATATAAGATGTGATAGGGCTGTCTGCACACATATCCCTCGGTGGGTATATAAGGTGTGATAGGCTGTCTGCACAACATATCCCTCAGTGGGTATATAAGATGTGTGATAGGCCTGTCTGTACACATATCCCTTGTGGTATATAAGGTGTGATAGGCTGTCTGCACACATATCCCTCGGTGGGTATATAAGGTGTGATAGGCTGTCTGTACACATATTCCCTCGTGGGTATATAAGATGTGTGATAGGCTGTCTGTACACATATCCCTTGTGGTATATAAGGTGTGATAGGGCTGTCTGCACACATATCCCTCGGTGGGTATATAAGTGTGAAGGCTGTCTGTACACATATCCCTCAGTGGGTATATAGGATGTGGATAGGCTGTCTGTACACACTATCCCTTGTGGGTATATAAGGTGTGATAGGCTGTCTGCACACATATCCCTCGGTGGGTATGTAAGGTGTGATAGGCGTGTCTGCCACACATATCCCTCGGTGGGGTAATATAAGATGTGATAGGCTGTCTGCACAACATATCCCTCGGTGGGTATATAAGATGTGATAGGCTTGTCTGCCACACATATTTCCTCGGTGGGGTATATAAGGTGATGATAGGCCTTGTCCTGGGGCACAATTATCCCTCGGTGGGTATTACAAGATGTGATAGGCTGTCTGCACACATCATCCCTCGGTGGGTATATAAGGTGCTGTGATAGGCTGTCTGCACACATATCCCTCGGTGAGTATATAAGTGTGATAGCGCTGTCTGCACACATATCCTCGGTGGTTTTATACCGGTGTGGATAGGCTGGTTCTGCACACATATCCCTCGGTGGGTATATAAGATGTGATAGGCTGTCTGCACACATATCCTCGGTGGGTATATAAGATGTGATAGGCTGTCTGTACACATATCCCTCTGTGGGTATATAAGGTGTGATAGGCTGTCTGCACACATATCCTCGGTGGGTATATAAGATGTGATAGGCTGTCTGCACACATATCCCTCGGTGGGTATATAAGATGTGATAGGCTGTCTGCACACATATCCCTCGGTGGGTATATAAGATGTGATAGGCTGTCTGCACACATATCCCTCGTGGGTATATAAGATGTGATAGGCTGTCTGTACACATATCCCTCGGTGGGTATATAAGGTGTGATAGGCTGTCTGCACACATATTCCTCAGTGGGTATATAAGATGTGATAGGCTGTCTGCACACATATCCCTCGGTGGGTATATAAGGGGTGTGATAGGCTGTCTGCACACATATCCCTCGGTGGGTATATAAGGTGTGATAGGCTGTCTGCACACATATCCCTCGGTGGGTATATAAGGTGTGTGATAGGCTGTCTGCACACATATCCCTCGGTGGGTATATAAGATGTGATAGGCTGTCTGTACACATATCCCTCGGTGGGTATATAAGGTGTGATAGGCTGTCTGCACACATATCCCTCGGTGGGTATATAAGATGTGATAGGCTGTCTGCACACATATCCCTCGGTGGGTATATAAGGTGTGATAGGCTGACTGCACACATTTAGCATGTTCTATGGCAGTTTATGGGAACAGGGGAGCTGGCATAGTTTAAACCTTGCCGAACGCAGATTTCCTTGTGCAGATTTTTATTCTTTGCAAAAGGTCAGATCTGGGCCTAATCTGCCGCACAATCCACACGTCAAAAAATTCCTACTTTCCCGAAAAGACGTAGGCCTAGATTTTGCACTGGGGTCCAGGAGCTGCAGGTTACACCTTGGGGGCTGCCCCTGTAGCAAGTACACAAGCACTTAAAAAATACCTTTTAGCCCCTCCCTCCCCATGACAAAGCCACACCCCTTCCAGGAGTTTGCTGATCCCCCTTTTTCTGCCGCAGCTTGCAGGTTTCGCAGTAATGAGCGTCTTTCCTCCAGTTCTCCTGCCTCAGCTCCGTGGCAGCCAATTCTTTAGATAAGCGTCTCCATTGTCCTTCGGAAAGGTGACCCAGTTCATTAAAACCATAAAATGTTCTCTTTCTTCAGCCTGAAACGCGTCCGCAGTTATGTAATAAAATAATTGGCCGCTTTCTCTCCTGCTGGAAATATGTCCCAGCAAATTTACACAAAGGCCGAGGAGTTTAAACTATTGTCTCTCCGGGGAAGCGGCGCTCCAGAAAAGTTTATGTGTTTTCACTGGTGAGGTAGAACGGAGGAACTCGGGCGACACTTCGGGCACTGCCCAGACGCCGCGGCGGAAGCGTCACCCACTCCTTATGTTACAGATGCTTCACCTTGTGAGAGCTTTTAATTTGGAAGGAAACACAAAACTTCACCTTAAAAAGATATAATTTATATCGTGTCGGTGATCTACCTGATAACTGCGCTTACTGCGGCGCTTAAGGACCAGAGGTAGCATCGCCATGGCAACACTGCTGCTTCACCAAAGGAGTCTCTTCAGCAATGTACACGTTCCACTTCTAATGCATTTTATGTTTCAATTTATCATTATATTCAAGATCTCTGCTTGTTGTCAGGGAAAAATCAACATTGTTTACATCCCTAGGCTGGAAGCCACACAGACCTAATACTTCTCACAGCGGAGGGTTTGTTGCAGTTGTATCTAGTCTTGGTAATCTGACATTATCTCAGCTCCATATATTCCCTGTAGCGCCACCATAGGGGAAATGGAGTATTACAAGTGTCCGCTGACATCAGTGGGTCGTGTGTGTGACACAGGACAGGACAGACCTAATTCTTTTCTCACCTGAAGAGTTTCTGCATTGTTTCCAGTCCGGACAATCCTCAGTGAGCTGTTTACATTGCTGACTGATACATTGTTACAAACTATCAGGACAGAGATTGTCTGTAGCTGTAGTCCGTACATGATTTTCATCATTGTGCTTCCTCCCAGCCTGATAGTTTTCTACAATGTATCAGTCTGTAGTGTAAACAGCACACAGAGACTGGACACAATGTAGCAGCTCCCCAGGTGTGAGAAGTTTTAGGTCTGTAGGATGTTCAGAATAAGGATCTCCCTTCCTGCATTGATGTGAATGGACACTGTGTAATTCTCCATGTCCCCTGTGGAGGCGCTACAGGGAAGCTGCTCCTGTGCTGCCAGGTCATAGATTACAGCTGATTTCTCAGGGTCCTAGCACTTTGTGAGCAGCTTATTGTCAATGGACCCTTCTAATAAATAGAGATTGTAGAAGTGGAGAACCCCTGATGAGCAGGTTGGTGATCGGGAGGGACTGAAAATAAAGCAAAATTTCTTTCAGTTCATCACTAATTTCAAGATCTCTGCTTGCTGTCATTAAATGGGAGCATGGTTACATGCAGAGGATGAAAATCCATCCTGTCCTAGTCCTGCTCAAATAGTTAATAGGTTTTGCTACAATGTAATCTACCAACAGCACATTCCACACCTCTCTTCTGCCCTGTTTGTTACAATGTATCAGACTGGATGCCAGGCATGGACACTGTCATGTAATGAGTGTACCCTGTGATGTCCCCCTCTGTCTGGGGAGTGGACGTGACTGTACTTTATGTGAACTGGTTATTACAGCCGGAATGAAACTTCAGGGATTTATTTGATTGCAATGACGTGAACCCTGGAAATTCCCGGATAGGTGAGATCAGACAGCGTAGGGGCCACGGTCAATGCCATTTTCATTCTATAGGGCTCCATATAGACTCAGCTTATAGAGCCACATCCCGCCGGTGGGTTTACATGCTAGAGACAGAATGCCAGCAGATGGCGCTGGAGGTTGGTGGCCATGGAAGAAGCTCCACCATTGGCTGATATCCGCGCTATAATACCCCCCACGTTGTATATTTCCATCACCCCTTTTCCTTACATTTAAAGTTTTGTGCTGTTCAGGATATTATCTACTTTTGCTGTCTGGAAACCATCAACAAGCTGCTGTTGACTGATCTTAGGCCTTCACATTTCTGTGTCAGTATTACCTATGTGATACAAGTGTCCTTATAATGTCTATGAAGGATCCGTGGATTGTCACCCTCCATTTGTCATCCGTAATCCACAGATGCTGCTCAGCTGAAAATTAACTTCAAGGCCATTTCCTATCTGTCTTCTATGAAAAATCGGCGAACCACAGATGTCGTCCGTGTTGTGTCCGTGATTTTCTCTGACCCATAGACTTTAATGGGCGTGTTTGGTCTGCATCATGAACCAACATAGTGCACATCTCAGTGATTATTTTACTGACCCTTGGTCATACATTCAAATCGATGGGTCGATGCGCTGTCAGTGGAAAATGGAAATGTGGACGAGGCCTTATTCTGTGTTGCTGATTGGCTCCTGAACACCTTTACACATGGGAATATTGGGTGTTCATATATAAGGTCCTTCACATAAGCCACAGTTATAGTACAAATACACCTACCATATGGTCTGTCAGCAGCCTGCTTGTTGACGGGTTCCAGGTAATAGCAAGGTTTTTATTATACACGGTTCAGGATAAGTGTATGATATGATGAAGGTCACATTCCTCCTGGTAATGGCCCCAGTCTATAGGCGGTGGAGTATCACTGGAGGGTAAGGCAATGCGTCTCCTGTGATCTGGGGCCTTGTAGTCACCAGGCAGTGGAGAGCAGTAAGTCATGAAGGTCCTTGTGCAGGACAAGGAGACCCCCCCATCACTTGTCTTTTACGTCTCTTGGCTGCACGCACCTCCAGAGTCTCACTAATGACTCCTGCCAGGGTCTTAATAAGCTGCAAGTTCATTTTTATTAATGGTGACCTTTGCAGCAAGCGATTAATTACGGAGGGAGAGCACAGAGCCAGTCAGGACCCATAAAACACCCGCTCCCAGGATCATGCGGCCATGATTAGTATTCACGGCACCCAGGAACTAATCTGTGTTTATTCTCATGGAGTTTGCATTACCCCGGGCTGACATATCCCTCGCCTCCTCTTACTGGCAGGAGCCCACCATAAACATTACAGGGCCGGGGTCCAGGCTGCGGCAAACGAAGATCAATCCCCCAACTGATATAGTTACTCTTTAATTACTTCAGTGATTCAAAAATCTCTGCTTGCTGTCAGTGAAGGGACACATTCTGCTGACCAGGTCTTGCTCTTACAGCTGAGGATTTGCTACAGTTTTATACATCCTAGATAGTCTATGAGATAACCCAGACGGATCCACAGTGATACATTGTGACAATCAATCAGGACAGGAGAGAAATCAGTGCTGCCCTGATACATTTCCCTGTCCTGATACATTTCCCTGTCCTGATACATTTCCCTGCCCTGATACATTTCCCTGTCCTGATACATTTCCCTGTCCTGATACATTTCCCTGCCCTGATACATTTACCTGTCCTGATACATTTCCCTGTCCTGATATATTTACCTGTCCTGATACATTTCCCTGTCCTGATACATTTACCTGTCCTGATATATTTACCTGTCCTGATACATTTCCCTGTCCTGATACATTTACCTGTCCTGATATATTTACCTGTCCTGATACATTTCCCTCTCCTGATACATTTACCTGTCCTGATACATTTACCTGTCCTGATATATTTACCTGTCCTGATACATTTACCTGTCCTGATATATTTACCTGTCCTGATACATTTACCTGTCCTGATACATTTACCTGCCCTGATATATTTACCTGTCCTGATACATTTCCCTCTCCTGATACATTTCCCTGTCCTGATACTTTTCCCTGTCCTGATATATTTACCTGTCCTGATACATTTCCCTGTCCTGATACATTTACCTGTCCTGATATATTTACCTGTCCTGATACATTTCCCTCTCCTGATACATTCACCTGTCCTGATACATTTACCTGTCCTGATACATTTACCTGTCCTGATATATTTACCTGTCCTGATACATTTCCCTCTCCTGATACATTCACCTGTCCTGATACATTTACCTGTCCTGATACATTTACCTGTCCTGATACATTTACCTGTCCTGATACATTTACCTGTCCTGATACATTTACCTGTCCTGATACATTTCCCTGTCCTGATACATTTACATGTCCTGATATATTTACCTGTCCTGATACATTTCCCTCTCCTGATACATTTCCCTCTCCTGATACATTTCCCTCTCCTGATACATTCACCTGTCCTGATACATTTACCTGTCCTGATACATTTACCTGTCCTGATATATTTACCTGTTCTGATACATTTCCCTCTCCTGATACATTCACCTGTCCTGATACATTTACCTGTCCTGATACATTTACCTGTCCTGATACATTTACCTGTCCTGATATATTTACCTGTCCTGATACATTTCCCTGTCCTGATACATTTACCTGTCCTGATATATTTACCTGTCCTGATACATTTCCCTGTCCTGATACATTTACCTGTCCTGATACATTTCCCTGTCCTGATACATTTCCCTGTCCTGATACATTTACCTGTCCTGATACATTTCCCTGTCCTGATATATTTCCCTGTCCTGATACATTTTCCTGTCCTGATATATTTACCTGTCCTGATACATTTCCCTCTCCTGATACATTTCCCTGTCCTGATATATTTACCTGTCCTGATACATTTCCCTGTCCTGATACATTTCCCTGTCCTGATATATTTACCTGTCCTGATACATTTCCCTCTCCTGATACATTTCCCTGTCCTGATACATTTCCCTGTCCTGATACATTTACCTGTCCTGATACATTTCCCTGTCCTGATACATTTCCCTGTCCTGATACATTTACCTGTCCTGATACATTTCCCTGTCCTGATATATTTCCCTGTCCTGATACATTTGCCTGTCCTGATACATTTCCCTGTCCTGATATATTTACCTGTCCTGATACATTTCCCTGTCCTGATATATTTACCTGTCCTGATACATTTCCCTCTCCTGATACATTTACCTGTCCTGATACATTTCCCTGTCCTGATACATTTACCTGTCATGATATATTTACCTGTCCTGATACATTTCCCTCTCCTGATACATTTCCCTGTCCTGATACATTTACCTGTCCTGATACATTTCCCTGTCCTGATACATTTCCCTGTCCTGATACATTTACCTGTCCTGATATATTTACCTGTCCTGATACATTTCCCTCTCCTGATACATTTCCCTGTCCTGATACATTTACCTGTCCTGATACATTTCCCTGTCCTGATACATTTCCCTGTCCTGATACATTTCCCTGTCCTGATACATTTACCTGTCCTGATACATTTCCCTGTCCTGATACATTTCCCTGTCCTGATACATTTCCCTGTCCTGATACATTTTCCTGTCCTGATACATTTACCTGTCCTGATACATTTACCTGTCCTGATACATTTCCCTGTCCTGATACATTTACCTGTCCTGATACATTTCCCTGTCCTGATACATTTACCTGTCCTTATACATTTATCTGTCCTGATATATTTACCTGTCCTGATACATTTCCCTGTCCTGATACATTTACCTGTCCTTATACATTTACCTGTCCTGATATATTTCCCTGTCCTGATACATTTACCTGTCCTGATACATTTCCCTGTCCTGATATATTCACCTGTCCTGATACATTTCCCTCTCCTGATACATTTCCCTGTCCTGATATATTTCCCTGTCCTGATACATTTACCTGTCCTGATACATTTCCCTGTCCTGATACATTTCCCTGTCCTGATACATTTACCTGTCCTGATACATTTACCTGTCCTGATACATTTACCTGCACTGATACATTTACCTTTCCTGATACATTTCCCTGTCCTGATACATTTCCCTGTCCTGATACATTTCCCTGTCCTGATACAGTTACCTGTCCTGATACATTTCCCTGTCCTGATACATTTACCTGTCCTGATACATTTACCTGTCCTGATACATTTACCTGCACTGATACATTTACCTTTCCTGATACATTTCCCTGTCCTGATACATTTACCTGTCCTAATATATTTCACCTGCACTGATACATTGTAACAAACAGTTACTTTTTTACTACTAGGTTCCAGAAATTGTCATTTCTCATAAACTAGGCCAAAGTCAATGGAGTAAGTAATGTGAGCGCCCGAGTGTCACCCGTCTCCTCCATTACTCCAGTAACAAGGTAAATTCTCGTATCTTCTGTCAACAAGTGACCATGAAATCTCTTCTTTTACCGACTCTCAAGTTAATTAAAAAGATGGGAATTATTTATATCTGCTCCATTAAACAAGGTCATCACCGGGAAATGAAATCCCTCATAACGGCCAAAATCTCAGCAAATTTGGAAGCTGCACAAGACGGAATTTTTAATTCCTTTAGTAAGTCTATTAATCTATGGCGCATACCTTGAACTTGAGAGCGGATATTAAATGTTCTACTAAAGGGGATATTTCTCAGAAACTCGGTGCTCAATTACGTGTGACAATGTGAAGCTGCGCCCCCCCCCACCCGCAGGAGAGAACACGGGGAGAAGGGGCCATGTGCGAGAGCCATCCATCTCCAAAGACGTCTTAAAGGGGCACTGGAGCAAAACGGTAAAATAACATTACCATTATTTATAGTCGGGGCAGCAGCGGCGCGGAGGATCGCGTGCAGCTCCTGCGCTTGAGTGCAAAAAAAATCTATATTCTGTCCGTGAACAGCGGTCGTTCTCCAGCGCGATTTGGAAACAAAATCCTAAAAAAACCCTGTCCATGTTCTTGAAGATAGGGAGGTCCATCCAGGGAAGTTATGAGGGGCCTATTACATTACATTAACCCCAACACATCGGGCTATAAAGGGATTCCCATGAATGAAATTGGCGCAATTGTATAGCATAGAATATAAAAAAAATATTATTATTATTAGGGAAACAGGAAACGTGATCCGGCAGGAGGTGGATACAAAGTAACAGAATTGACACAAGTTGTAACAACACAATAAATATTGCTGCATTCACTAGTTATTATGTCTCTTGCTTATACAGCACCTACATACTCCATAGACATCCTCACTCCTTGTCCCCCAGGGGTCACAGTTAAAATTTTCTACCATTGGAGTATGGGAAGAAGAGTCTAGGTTACCCTGAAGACACCTATGTAAACAGAGGGAAGACATTCATATGTCACCACTGGTTGGAATTGAGCCCAGGACCTCACTGCTCCATAGCCACAGTACTGACCACTGACCACTGAGCCACCTCACTGATACAGCCCAGGTCCATCAATATGGGAAACTGAAAGGATGAGATCACAGAAGAGCAGATTGATTCTAAACTAAGCAGAATTGTTACAAATTTCACAAAAATTCTCTGAATCTGACGTTTTGGCGATTTATTTCAGATGAATCCTGCAAACGCCATTTAGATTGAAACAGGGGAGATGCAGACAGAGGATCTCATGACCTCATGCTTGCCCACAGTGCCTTGCAGTCAGCCTGACAGCCAATCAGAAGGAAGGACATTGGCCGGTCTATCAGACACTGTGTTAGCCTCCAAGGAGTGACTCCATTCTGAGCGCAGCCTCTGATGGGACAGGATGTGTCTTTCCTCTCTGCAGGAGGCACATACCGGGCGTCTTCAGGTCTTGAAGGGACAGTGCAGGGATTAGGCAGATTGTGAGTTGTTTGGTCAGGGCTGGAGCTGCTCATAGCTCTGTGTATTGCACTGCACAAGACAGGAGCTTTTAAAGAGACAGCGCTCTTGTTTTCTGTGCAGGAGCAGCCTTTCTATTTCCAGAACCCTGCTGCGAAGCTTCTACAGTTAATAAGTCTGCAGATTTTCCAGTGTCACCGGTGGGGTGACACGCGTCGGTTGCACAGTTGCACTTTTCCACAAAAAAAAGGATTGTAAATTTTTTACAGTTAATTATATTTTGGTCTCAGTGTTTGTCCAATTGCACATTTCCCCCAAAAAGCTTGTTGCAAAAAAATTTTGAAAAAAATTAAAAAAAGAGAAAAAAATTTAACTCCTGAGAGACCTCAGTGTCGTACACGCATTTTCAGGCCAATTGGAGCACTTTCATTTTGGATCAAATTTATTTGTACCCAGTTTGCATTTTCTGAGTGATCAGACCCAAAGCGTCACAAAATTTGCTCTAATCACTACAAGTCCAACTGAAAACCACTAAACACGGTCAGACTCTATAGAGCACCTTTATAAAATGAGCTCATTGTGAGTTCTTTCCTGCAGGTGGCAGTGGTGAGCACTTCTCCATAGGAGACTGCACAAGGGGAGAAGTGGGCAAAACATTGGTCTAGGGCAGTGGTGGCAAACCTATGGCACGGGTGCCAGAGACAGCACTCAGAGCCATCTTTGTGGGCACCCGCGCCCTGGAAAAAGTCTATGGTGTACCAATATGTCCTGCAATTCATCAGAGCAGGGCGCACTATGGACGGCACAGGCAGCGCACTGAATGTAGGCAGCTATTATAGCTAAATGATAAAGTACATGGAAGATATACTTTACTGGACTGTAGTATTCAGGGTAAATTGCCGTGTTGGCACTTTGTGATAAATAAGTGGGTTTTGGGTTGCAGTTTGGGCACTCGGCCTCTAAAAGGTTCACCATCACTGGTCTAGGGCATGAATGAGGCTAAATAATGTGAGCTCCACAGGGACCTCAGATACTGGAAGCATTCCCTGCTTGCAGACTTAGTTTCCTGTATCTAGCACGCATTGTATGATGCCTTCCTGTATGTGGCCCCATCACATGATGCTCTCCTGTATGTGGCCCCATCACATGATACTCTCCTGTATGTGGCCCCCATCACACAATGCTCTCCTGTATGTGGCCCCATCACATGATGCTCTCCTGTATGTGGTCCCCTCACATGATGCTCTCCTGTATGTGGCCCCATCACATGATGCTCTCCTGTATGTGGCCCCCTCACATGATGCTCTCCTGTATGTGGGCCCCCTCACATGATGCTCTCCTGTATGTGGCCCCATCACATGATGCTCTCCTGTATGTGGCCCAATCACATGATACTCTCCTGTATGTGGCCCCCATCACACAATGCTCTCCTGTATGTGGCCCCATCACATGATGCTCTCCTGTATGTGGTCCCCCTCACATGATGCTCTCCTGTATGTGGCCCCCTCACATGATGCTCTCCTGTATGTGGCCCCATCACATGGTGCTCTCCTGTATGTGGTCCCCTCACATGATGCTCTCCTGTATGTGGCCCCATCACATGATGCTCTCCTGTATGTGGTCCCCTCACATGATGCTCTCCTGTATGTGGTCCCCTCACACGATGCTCTCCTGTATGTGGCCCCATCACATGATGCTCTCCTGTATGTGGCCCCCATTACATGATGCTCTCCTGTATGTGGCCCCCATTACATGATGCTCTCCTGTATGGCCCTCATGATGCTCTCCTGTATGTGGCCCCCTCACATGATGCTCTCCTGTATGTGGCCCCATCACATGATGCTCTCCTGTATGTGGCCCAATCACATGATACTCTCCTGTATGTGGCCCCCATTACATGATGCTCTCCTGTACGTGGTCCCCTCACATGATGCTCTCCTGTATGTGGCCCCATCACATGATGCTCTCCTGTATGTGGCCCCATCACATGATACTCTCCTGCATGTGGCCCCCATTACATGATGCTCTCCTGTATGTGGCCCCATCACATGATGCTCTCCTGTATGTGGCCCCCATCACACGATGCTCTCCTGTATGTGGCCCCCATCACACGATGCTCTCCTGTATGTGGCCCCCATCACATGATGCTCTCCTGTATGTTGCCCCCTCACATGGTGCTCTCCTGTATGTGGCCCCCTCACATGATGCTCTCCTGTACGTGGTCCCCTCACATGATGCTCTCCTGTATGTGGCCCCCTCACATGGTGCTCTCCTGTATGTGGCCCCATCACATGATGCTCTCCTGTATGTGGCCCCCTCACATGATGCTCTCCTGTATGTGGCCCCCTCACATGATGCTCTCCTGTATGTGGCCCCCTCACATGATGCTCTCCTGTATGTGGCCCCCTCACATGGTGCTCTCCTGTATGTGGCCCCCTCACATGATGCTCTCCTGTATGTGGTCCCCTCACATGATGCTCTCCTGTATGTGGCCCCCTCACATGGTGCTCTCCTGTATGTGGCCCCCTCACATGATGCTCTCCTGTACGTGGCCCCCTCACATGGTGCTCTCCTGTATGTTGCCCCATCACATGATGCTCTCCTATATGCCCGTGGATGATGGGTGTAGTGATCTGGGCGCTCCCTCTGCGGCCTCCTAATCATTTCTGGTCTCTGGTCTCAGAGGAGCCGCCGGACTGTATCTGACATCTGCATCTCCATCGTGTCTGCTCCACAATATTATGAGGAGGATTCTTGGAAAATAACTCTCATCATTGGAGATGAGTGATGTCTCTTTATTTCATCTTGTGAACAGATGTCCCAAAGAGATTCTACGTCGGCTGCGAAAATAAGAGATCAAATCCTGGAACATAATGTGAAAAATCGCCAGGATTCCGATATTAGAAGCGCGTCCTGTGTGCGGCTGCCTTTATCAGCTGGGGATGTCAGCATCATCTATCATCACCCTCATCATCATTATTAATGGCACTACTACTCCTAATACCAGAATATACTGCAGGGAATGAGATGCTCCTGTAGGACGTGATTCACACTGCTCTTCCCTAAGACTCTGAGTGACCCCGGCTTAGCTGCATTGCAGGTTGGGGTCTGGGATATTAGGTGCTAAAGCTGCTGGTTTGTCCATTTATCATGCTTTATACTGCAGCTCTGCTCCAGCAGGACACAGATTTATCAATGACTCCAGCCTAGCTGCTGTGTGTGTGTTAGATCCTGTGGAGGAGGGGCATCAGTAGAAGAAAGAACCTTATTAAGAGGTGGAGCATGAATATGGAGGAGGGGCTTCAATAATGGGGAGGAGCCTGGGGGTGGGTTATCATTTTAATTGGAAGAAGAAGTAATGAGTAGATGTAATGTACAATACATATCTGCACAACATAATGGTGTCACCCTCTGCCCTCCACATGGCGCAGCGTCACAGTGTGTCAGGAACAATATGTGGACGCTTCCTCTCCATCCAGGGTTGTATTTGGAGGATGTTTTTTCTGTAGGGCCTTTCTTCTGCTCTTTTTACATTTTCCAGATTTCATTTCTTATCCCTTTTAGATTTCTGCGTAGCGCAGTCATAAAACCTGGCAGCCATGGAGAACGGGTGGTTTTGGCCTCTAATCGGGGCTTGTTTGTCCAGATTCTGCACCTGGTTGGGGGGAACCAATGATTATAGTCACCGTTCTCCTAATCTAGGAAATCTCCGACCAACAGAAGACATAGATCGTAAGGAAGAGAGGCAGGATCTGAAGTGCAGGAAGGAAAGAGAGAGGAAAAGGAAAGGGAAGAGGAAGGAAATATAAAAACAAAGAGGGAGGAAATGGGGGAAATGAAGGTAATAGTTAATAAATTAATATAAAGAGGAAAGAAATGAAAGGGAAGAGGACGGAAATGGGGGAAATGAAGGTAATAGTTAATAAATTAACATAAAGAGGAAGGAAATATAATAACAAAGAGGGAGGAAATGGGGGAAAGGAAGGAAATGAAGAGGGTATGGAAATTAAGGTGATAAGAAGGAAATTAACATAAAGAGGAAGGAAAATGGAAGGGAAGAGAAAGGAATGGAAGGAAACTGAGCATAATGCCAGATTATGAAGTGGAAGGCAAAGGAAGAGGAAGGAATAAGATACAAAGTATTAGAAAGGACTGAAATGGAAAGGAAGAGACAGGAAATAGAAAAAAAGAGTGAGTAAATGGAGTGAAAGATAAGGGAAATGGATGGAGTGATATCTGAAATGAGGGAAGGAGGAAGGAAATGGAGGAAAAGTGTTAGTAGATGGAGTGGAAGATGAGAAGAAATGGAGGAGAAGTAAAATGGTGGAGAAGAGGAAGGAATGGAAATAAAAAGAGAGGAAATAGAGTGGAAAATAAAGGAAAAGGAGGGGAAAAGCCAGGAAATGTGGGTTACAGTAAGGAAATTGAGTGCAAAGTAAAAGAACAGGAGGAAGCAGCAGGAAATAGAGGCGAAGATGAAGGAAATGGAAAGGAAAAGAAAAAAGTAAAAGAAAAAAGGAAAGACATGGAGGGAAAAATGAAGATTATTGGGATAAAGAAATAAGAACAGGAAAACGAAGTGAAAGTGAAAAGGAAGGGAATGCCAGTGGTAGGAAGAAAGAAAAAAGGAAACCCTGAGGGATGAGGAGCCGTTGTATGGGCAGCAATGACACGGACGGGTCATAATAATAATAATTCATAATCTCTATATCCATGCGTCACGTCTCCTCCACGGATTTCCTCTAGGGGAGAGTGCGGTGCTTCCTGGAGCTGCCTATGGGACCAGAATGAATACGTCCTCCAGGCTTTCCTTGTCAAACCCGAGCTCTACGGCTGCGAACGCTGGAGATGGAGAATATTCCGGCCCCGGGCGGCGGCTCACATCCATCCTGATTTCATTTTTTCCCTTGGGAATTTACATATATTGCACTGGAGGGAAAACCTATTGATTACACGGATGAAATGCACACTCCATCTGCAGCATTCAAAGAATTTCTCTTTTATTTCAGCCAAAACGCATTTAAAATAAGGTGGAAATGAGGAATATCTCGATCAGCATAAATTAGAAACAGCTGCTTGTGTCTGAGGAGCAAAAGCAAAATCCCGCTGTCTGCAGCAAAAGTAAAAGAAATAACAAAAATTACATAAAAAGCTATAAAATCCATCCACGTAGCTGCTGTATAATAAGATGACCTAAGAGGAGGCCACGGCTCCTGTACATGGTCCTATCACTGCTGAGATCAGTTATGGGCCGTCTCCTCTGCCTCCATACAGTAAAGGGGATGGCGGTTTATATCACTAGCTGTACATGTGCCGGGGACTGGGAACGTGGCCGCTGATCATGGACGGACTGGCCATAGACCCTACAGGGAAATTTCCCAGTGGGCCGATGCCCTGAGGGCCGCACAATCCCCCATCTTGACCACCAGCAAGATACATAAAGATCTGATGCTCTCAGCGGGTTCCTCCTTAATTCACCTGTATTTCTGTCCTAAGGATGATCATACAGCGGGCGACAGGATTTTATTCTGCTTACTTCTGTTGTCCTGCCTCCAATTTGGACTCGCCTACAACATGGGGCAACTTTTAGGTTTTTTTTAGGGCCACTTTAATTAGCCAGTCCCCCCCCAACCCTAACCCCCCCCATCCCACAGATGGAAGGTTACCTCCATTCCTTCACACTAGCGCATGCACAGTATAAACGAGTGGAGGGAAATCCTCGGCCTACCATGTACCATTATAATTATGGGGTCTGCTTATATGGCCCTTGGGCCCCTCAGGGGCCAGGTATAACACTTACCTCTAACCCCCTATAGTGACACCCCTGAGCAGCAGCCCTAGCGCTCACCGTTCTGTTGCCGTACAATCCGGTCAGAGCTGCGGATATGGACATGACAGTCTAGGATTACAAGCAGATAGTCCCATAGGAAGTTAATGGTGACCGTGCTTGTGACTTATATCATAGGGTCCATCCATATCTTCTGGAACTTTCTGGGGGCCCAAAACAGAGCACGTTGTGAATCTTACAGCCCCAGACATCGAGCTGGCAGGCTGACAAATTGCTTCCCATCTTGAATTAATAAGGGTGTAATCTGAGGCTCGGCTGCGCTCTCATCACTCCTGTGAACATTATGAAAAACAAATGATTTCTAATTCTCTCGGCCTGTCTCATCCATTCCAAAATAATAAGCAAACGCATGTAGACTGTTCTCAGGGAGAGATGGATAGCAGAAGAGAGCAGGAATTATTAAGAGAGCGTTCAAGGCTCTGGACGGCAACCAAAATCACCACAACCCAGAGCGATTCAGCTAACAGTAGCGCGGTTCATGTACAGCTCAGCTTCATACGTTTATGTAGGATACGTAAATATTCAACCTTCATTAATAGGGTTAGTTATATAAGCTAATCCATCCAGACCTCCTAAGACGAAAGCGATGAAGGATGTGCTTGGGGCCAAGATATAAAATCATGGAATTATCTAAAAAAAGAAACTGTACAAAAAAATATAACTACAATAATACCGCCTCCTATGTACAAGAATATAATTACTATAATACTGCTCCTATGTACAAGAATAAAACTACTATAATACTGCTCCTATGTACAAGAATATAACTACTATAATACTGCCTCCTATGTACAAGAATATAACTACTATAATACTGCTCCTATATACAAGAATATAACTACTATAATACTGCCTCCTATGTACAAGAATATAACTACTATAATACTGCCTCCTATATACAAGAATATAACTACTATAATACTGCTCCTATGTACAAGAATATAACTACTATAATACTGCTCCTATGTACAAGAATATAACTACTATAATACTGCCCTTACAAATAACTATGTACAAGAATATAACTACTATAATATTGCCTCCTATGTACAAGAATATAACTACTATAATACTGCTCCTATGTACAAGAATATAACTACTATAATACTGCTCCTATGTACAAGAATATAACTACTATAATACTGCTCCTATGTACAAGAATATAACTACTATAATACTGCCTCTATGTACAAGAATATAACTACTATAATACTGCTCCTATGTACAAGAATATAACTACTATAATACTGCCTCCTATGTACAAGAATATAACTACTATAATACTGCGCCTATGTACAAGAATATAACTACTATAATACTGCCTCCTATGTACAAGAATATAACTACTATAATACTGCTCCTATGTACAAGAATATAACTACTATAATACTGCCTCCTATATACAAGAATATCACTACTATATAATACTGCCTCCTATGTACAAGAATATAACTACTATAATACTGCTCCTATGTACAAGAATATAACTACTATAATACTGCTCCTATGTACAAGAATATAACTACTATATTACTGCTCCTATGTACAAGAATATAACTACTATAATACTGCCTCCTATGTACAAGAATATAACTACTATAATACTGCTCCTATGTACAAGAATAGAACTACTATAATACTGCTCCTATGTACAAGAATATAACTACTATAATACTGCTCCTGTGTACAAGAATATAACTACTATAATACTGCCTCCTATGTACAAGAATATAACTACTATAATACTGCTCCTATGTACAAGAATATAACTACTATAATACTGCTCCTATGTACAAGAATATAACTACTATAATACTGCTCTTATGTACAAGAATATAACTACTATAATACTGCTACTATGTACAAGAATATAACTACTATAATACTGCTCCTATGTACAAGAATATAACTACTATAATACTGCTCCTATGTACAAGAATATAACTACTATAATACTGCTCCTATGTACAAGAATATAACTACTATAATACTGCTCCTATGTACAAGAATATAACTACTATAATACTGCTCCTATGTACAAGAATATAACTACTATAATACTGCTCCTATGTACAAGAATATAACTACTATAATACTGCTCCTATGTACAAGAATATAACTACTATAATACTGCCTCTATGTACAAGAATATAACTACTATAATACTGCCTCCTATGTACAAGAATATAACTACTATAATACTGCTCCTATGTACAAGAATATAACTACTATAATACTGCTCCTATGTACAAGAATATAACTACTATAATACTGCTCCTATGTACAAGAATATAACTACTATAATACTGCTCCTATGTACAAGAATATAACTACTATAATACTGCTCCTATATGTACAAGAATATAACTACTATAATACTGCCTCCTATGTACAAGAATATAACTACTATAATACTGCTCTTATGTACAAGAATATAACTACTATAATACTGCTCCTATGTACAATAATATAACTACTATAATACTGCTCCTATGTACAAGAATATAACTACTATAATACTGCTCTTATGTACAAGAATATAACTACTATAATACTGCTCCTATGTACAAGAATATAACTACTATAAACTGCTCCTATGTACAAGAATATAACTACTATAATACTGCTCCTATGTACAAGAATATAACTACTATAATACTGCTCCTATGTACAAGAATATAACTACTATAATACTGCTCTATGTACAAGAATATAACTACTATAATACTGCTCCTATGTACAAGAATATAACTACTATAATACTGCTCTTATGTACAAGAATATAACTACTATAATACTGCCTCCTATGTACAAGAATATAACTACTATAATACTGCTCCTATGTACAAGAATATAACTACTATAATACTGCTCCTATGTACAAGAATATAACTACTATAATACTGCTCCTATGTACAAGAATATAACTACTATAATACTGCTCCTATGTACAAGAATATAACTACTATAATACTGCTCTTATGTACAAGAATATAACTACTATAATACTGCTCCTATATACAGGAATATAACTACTATAATACTGCTCTTATGTACAAGAATATAACTACTATAATACTGCTCCTATGTACAAGAATATAACTACTATAATACTGCTCCTATGTACAAGAATATAACTACTATAATACTGCTCCTATGTACAAGAATATAACTACTATAATACTGCTCTTATGTACAAGAATATAACTACTATAATACTGCCTCCTATGTACTAGAATATAACTACTATAATACTGCCCCTGTGTGCATTTAGTGTGTGACTTGTTGATGTGTCTTAGGTTCTTTCCTGTTTCTGGGATCAGTCACTTTCATTATTAGGTCATTGATATTTTTTTTCTTTGATGATTTTAGAATTATTTTTATCTTCTTTTCTTTTCTTCCTTCAAGTAAATTTCACATTGAATGTTGCAGCAGAAGAATATTTAGTTTTATCTTCTAGCTTTTCATCCAGAAGGTGAGTGTCATGGGTTAAGTGGACGCCATGTGGCGGGGTGCACCCTTGATGTGGGCGCTGCGCTCCTGCCCGGTGTCTGCCTCTATCAATACCAGTCTCATTACTCCTTTCTGGGCGGCAGAGATAACTCACTGGGAAGACAGAGCAACCTTCACCTTCCCAATAACTTGCATATTTTCCTGGCTTTGGTCCCAGACGTGGATTCTGTACGTTCAGGTGGTTTTGGGGATCAGGAGCTCAAGGACCTGAGTCAGTCTACAGAGAACTTTATCTTGTGCAGAGAAAAATAGGATCAAAACTGTCACTGGAGTAACATAAAGTAACTGGGGGGGGGGTGGTCTAAAAGAGACATCATCCGGGAGCTGTCTGCCTGATAGACGCTGAGTGGCTTGTGGTGCAGATGAAGTTTTCTTCTGAAACCCTAAAATATTGTACAATCTCGTCTCCAAAACTGTGATAATGTGTTATAAAAATTCTCCTCTCATGATATAAAGTGCCATATAGTGCGTAGATATTTCTACGGAGTCTCCAGATATTGCCATCCAGTGCCTTAAGATCGCCATAGAGTATCCAGATCAGGGGTCCCCAAACTTCTTACACAGGGGGCCAGTTCACTGTCCCTCAGACTGTTGGAGGGCTAGACTATAGAAAAAACCTATGAACAAATCTTTATGTACACTGCTCATATCTTATTTTAAAGTAAAAAAAACAAACATTGTGCCCCATCAGACCTCAGATCAGCCCACTGTGCCCCATCAGACCTCAGATCAGCCCACTGTGCCCCATCAGACCTCAGATCAGCCCACTGTGCCCCCATCAGACCTCAGATCAGCCCTCTGTGCCCCATCAGACCTCAGATCAGCCCACTGTGCCCCATCAGACCTCAGATCAGCCCACTGTGCCCCCATCAGACCTCAGATCAGCCCACTGTGCCCCATCAGACCTCAGATCAGCCCACTGTGCCCCATCAGACCTCAGATCAGCCCATTGTGCCCCCATCAGATCTCAGATCAGCCCATTGTGCCCCCATCAGACCTCAGATCAGCCCACTGTGCCCCATCAGACCTCAGATCAGCCCACTGTGCCCCCATCAGACCTCAGATCAGCAGAATGTGCCCCCATCAGACCTCAGATCAGCCCACTGTGCCCCCATCAGACCTCAGATCAGCCCATTGTGCCCCCATCAGATCTCAGATCAGCCCATTGTGCCCCCATCAGACCTCAGATCAGCCCACTGTGCCCCCATCAGACCTCAGATCAGCCCATTGTGCCCCCATCAGACCTCAGATCATCCCACTGTGCCCCCATCAGACCTCAGATCAGCCATGGGGACCCCTGGTCCAGATGTTTCTGTGTAATATCTAGATATTGCAATGCTGTCACGTAGAAGGGAATGGTGCAGCCCTGAGCTCCACCCACTTCACTATCCCTACCTACTTGCACGGTCCGTCTTAACTGACTGTGCGCAACTGGATGGCGGTCCCTAGCTTACATAAGTGCAGGGGCCTTACAGGGAGGGGTAACAATAGGGTCACATGATGTGGCCACCGTCACGAAGAATTACACAACTGAGTGTGACTCATCTACGTTGGTGCTCACATCCTCCTTTGCTCGTTGCCATTGAGGTGGAGGACGCTGGGCGCGCTGAGGAAGCATGCACTACCGGGTCCTCCCCACCCCCTTGTTACTAGTAAGATGAGGACGACGGCCGTGTACAACGCCAGCTCCTCCTCCCTCTTCACCAGCGGGATGCCAGCGGCACTGCAAGGCGGGAATACGCCGCCGGCTCCCCGTTACAAATGCAATGTCTTCCTGTTGCTATGTTGTGTCTAGATTTTGCCATACGGCACCCAGATACTGCCATACAGTGCCCAGATACTGCCATACAGTGCCCAGATACTGTCATACTGTGCCCAGATACTGCCATGTGTTATCATGCAGTGTTTATATATTGCCATACAGTGCCCAGATACTGTCATACTGTGCCCAGATACTGCCATGTGTTATCATGCAGTGTTTATATATTGCCATACGGCACCCAGAAAATAGAGCAAGTACTTTGGACAAGATGGAAAACCTCCATATTGGGTTTCACCATAAAGCTGCGCGGCTCCTCGTGGACAGGGGATCCACTGCCGACCCAATGTATAAAGGACAAACGCCCCCCATTCCTAGGGACGGACTGGGATCTTAAAGTGGCCCTGGAAAAAAAAAAAAAACGAAAAGTGGTCCCATGTTGTAGGAGGGTCAAAACTGACAGAAGGCGGGGCAACACAAGTAGGTTGGGTCAGCAGTGCCGCACAAAGTACCGCCCCAGCAGAACCAGGTACCACAGTGCATTATAAAGTAATGCCCCACAACACAAAATACCCCCTGGAAGCTGCCCCTTTGAGGTGGCACCGGCTGTCTCCTTCTATCCCTTACTCCAGTCGCCTTCAGGAGTCAGGAGGGAAGCGTCAGATCATTACGCATCTGGTCGTCGGCCATGAGGAGGGCTCCGGGGCTCTCGGGGCCCCTTGGGTATCGGCCCACCGGGTAGTTTCCCTGTAGAATCTATGGCCAGTCCGGCCCCTGCCCATCCCCCACGCACTGACCATCAAAGTGTGACAGGGGACTCTTTTTATAGTCAGTCCTTGACTACTACACCTATCATCACTTCCCTACATACTTAGTCATTCTGCAGCATTTGAAGGACTTCTTAAAGGACCCCTAATATATTACTTTTTACAGCTCGAGATAGAGATCGCTGTAGAAGTAACGTACACCTCGCGTGTCACGGTATCCGATATCTCGCTGTAAGGATTCCGGGTTAATGCAGCAAATTAGGGCCTATTTAAGGCAAATTATGAGATACGGGCGACAGGAAGGGGGCGATCGGGGCGGTGAAGGCGATCTCACAGATAAGGCAGAGCTGGAAATGAGACTTGCCACCGCTCATTACGAGTCCGGGGGTCCCAGTGCAAACATCGCGTCTGACTTATTACAGCAGACACGAAGCCCCCTGCCCACATAGGAAACACACGCCGCATCCTCGCCAAACGTCTGGAAGCGACGCGGTAACATTTATTAAAGATGTGGATCTGAAGCCGGAGCCGTCAGCTCTCATCCCCATCAAAAGCCAAACGCGAGATGGATCAGATAAGAAATGTTTAAGTTGTTCTTGAATGTCGGCCTGAGCGGGAAAGACGAGATAACCAGATTACAAAGTCATTTCCATGCGCCCCGGATCCTGCGCGTCTGACGGATCCGAACAATTTACAGAAAACAGATCAAAACTACTAACATTGTTTTATGTGGACGCCGGCTCTTATTTCATCCAACGCGGGAGAAAAAAAAGTGTATCTAATGGAAACGGAATAGAAGGGATAGTGACTGTTACATTTATTATGTATTGAGATTTTCTTATTTATTTACATTGATTATTTATTGTTATTTTCTTATTATTTGTTATAACATTTTTATTATTTTATTTATTGTGTTTGTTAGGCTTTTGTTCTTATTAACCCCTTAAGGACTCATTTTCCCTCTTTCCTCCCGGATACTATAACGCTATTTCACAGCGATATGACTCTCCAGGTTTATGTCGTTTTTTGCTCTTTCTATAGGTGCCATTTTCAGGTATGTTCAGATTTGCTTTTCTTTATCATTTCTTTTTTATTGTATTCATAAATTTAAAGGGCATCTGTCAGCAGTTCTGTCCCTCTGACACCGGCTGACCTGTTACATGTGCGCTCAGCAGCTGAAGACATCTGTGTTGGTCCCATATTCATATGTGTCCGCATTGCTGAGAAAAATGATGTTTTAATGTATGCAAATGAGCCTCTAGGAGAAACAGGGGCGTTACCATTACACCTAGAGGCTCTGCTCTCTCTGACGCCCCCTCTGCACTATAATTGACAGAGCCAGACGTGATGACGTTTACACTGCCTGGTCCTGTCAATCAAAGTGCACAGGGCGTGGCAGTTGCAGAGAGAGCAGAGCCTCTAGGTGTAATGGTAACGCCCCCGTTGCACCTAGAGTCTCATTTGCATATTATAAAACCTCATTTTTCTCAGCAATGCAGACACATATGAACATGGGACCAACACAGATTTCTTCAGCTGCCGAGTGCACATGTAACAGGTCAGGCAGTATCATAGGGACAAAACTGCTGACAGATGCCCTTTCAGTCCTTTTCCATCATGTTCCTTATTGTCCTGAGCTCAGTACATACTGTATATATCAGACAGCGCTTACTAATTGCCCCGACAACCTTGGCAGACTCCATAGTGAAGGCGACCCCAGCAAGGAAACCATCAGGACCAGTGATCATCCCTGCTGGGACTCCCTTCCTTGTAAAGTGCTAGTCTGCAGCACTAAAAGGGTTAAAAAGCAGGAGCAGGTATCGCAGCGGCCGTCTCGCTGGTCCATAAGATCGTCGTGATGAAAATGAATATTAATACAATTTTAATGTTATTTTTTAAACTCCATTGTCAATAGTTTTAGATAACGTTAAATTATAAATTAAGAACAAAACTGATACATTTATTGAATCCCAACAAACGTTACATTTAGAAGCCTGCAGGAAACAGTCATCAGGCAGGCCTCGATCCGATTAACCAACGGAGGAATGCTGACATTTCTAGCGCGTTGCAGACTGTGCACGTCTGTGATACAAATATCCTTTCTATGTTACTTTTTAGCATTTGTTTTCCAGCTGTTGGACACTAAGTTGCGAGACATTGTTCGGGTGACTGCGGCGAGATCTGATAACAAATGCAACTTTATTAACACCAAACAGGCCTTCCCCAGTAAATGGGATCACGGACGTCGAGTCGTCCTGTGGAATCATAAATAAAGGCCCCTGATTGAAATCTGCATCTTATAAATAAATTTTTGCGGGTCGCGGGAGGACAAAGTCACAGAATGGCGCCATCAATCAAACATGGCGTCCTCATGCTAATGACCGCAGTGTGCTCCTCGCTTCATAGGGAGAGTCAGGGCCGCAGAGCGCTACACAACGACATGAGAACAAAACACAATTACTCCGAAAAGTCGCAGGGGAAATTGGGGAGCGAGGGGGAGGGGGTGTTACTTAATCCTCCTGGATACGTATGAGAGCCTCGTTATTGAGATTACATTAATATCAGGACATTGGACTTTGCTGCGCCCCCGGGACGCCTGGAACGGCCTAGAACATGCTCAGGTTCCTGCGTCCTGGCTCGAGAGCCATCAAGGCAGGGTTCATTTCAAAGAGAGACGAAACACATTGCCCTCTTAAGAGACCGAGCGCTGGAAGAGCAGAGAGGAAAGGCTCAGGTTTTCACGGTGAAATGCGGCTCGCCGCGATTGGAAGCGGCACCGGGAAATGAGAACAAATAGTGTTAAATCCATTAGTAAGAGCACATGTTCTGTGCGGAATAATAGAAGGTTAACAGCTAGCGGGGAAACTGTGTCAAACTCGTAAATCTGATCTCCCGCCCGCCCAGCGCCACTTCCAGCGCATTTTACCAGATGCTGGATTTTGGCATCAGTCGGTTACCTTGTATTTCAATGCATTTTGTAGCAGATTCATTAGTGGATTTAGGGGCAGAATTACACATTTTCATCATCTCTGCAAATTAGCGTTTTCCACAACACGGACATTTTCCTGAGCTCCGGGACGCAGGGCGAGGCTCGGACGATACTTGCACCAATGCCGGGTAGAGGGGTGGTGCCGCCATTAATTGTTATTCTAAAATCATACACTAAAATTATACACTTGTGTAATTTACTTTCTGTTAGGGCTTATTCACACGACTGTATAAATGGGTCTGCATCCGTTCCGCAAATTTGAGGACCCATTAATTTCAATGGGGCCACTAAAGATGCGGACAGCAGATCGCGTGCTATCCGCAATCGTAGTTCCGTTCTGAGGTCCCGCAAAAAAAAAAAAAATCATGTCCTATTCTTGTCCGCAATTGTGGACAAGAATAGGCATTTTCTATCATAGTGGCGGTCGTGTGCGGTCCACAAATTCACATGGACTGGTATCCATGTTTTGCAGATCCGCAATTTGCGGACCACAAAACACACCGTGTGAATGTAGCCTTACATTAATGCTCCAGTTGTGAAATATTCTGTTTACTTCACCCTATTGGTGCCCCCTGGTGCTTAATCTGTATAGCAATCTGCCTGTCCACCTACTGATGTCGCACATGCTCAGTGCCATCCTTTATGTGCCACCAGCCATATCTAATGTGATAGTTACAGGAAGAGGGCTGCAGCACAAAAGAACACGTCCCCTGAACTATGATAGGGAGAGAGTTGTAGCAGAAAAGACACACCCCTGAGCTGTGATAGGGAGGGAGCTGCAGCAGAAAGGACACACCGCTGAGCTGTGATAGGGAGGGAGCTGCAGCAGAAAGGACACACCGCTGAGCTGTGATAGGGAGGGAGCTGCAGCAGAAAGGACACACCCCTGAGCTGTGATAGGGAGGGAGCTGCAGCAGAAAGGACACACCCCTGAGCTGTGATAGGAAGAGAGGTGCAGCAGAAAGGACACACCCCTGAGCTGTGATAGGAAGAGAGGTGCAGCAGAAAGGACACGCCCGTGAGCTGTGATAGGGATGGAGCTGCAGCAGAAAGGACACACCCCTGAGCTGTGATAGGGAGGGAGCTGCAGCTGAAAGGATACAACTTCTGAGGTGTGATAGGAAGAGAGGTGCAGCAGAAAGGACGTGCTCCAGAGCTATGATGGGGGGAAAGCTGCAGCAGAGAGAACACGCTCCCTGAGATGCCAGCCTGAAGAAAAAAACAGAACAATTATAGCAATGAATGTGGAGATCTCAGAATGGGGAGATGTTTCCGATTCTTAGCTTTATTTATTTTATTATTTCCTAATCACCTCCAGAGCTGCATGCACAATTCTGCTTAGAATTGAGCACGCATATTCTGGTATCACTGCTGGTTTATTGTTTGTACAGAGTATGCATTCCTGAAGTACAGTCATGGCCAAAAGTTTTGAGAATGATACAAATATTAATTTTTACAAAGTCTACTGCTTCAGTTTTTATAATGGCAATTTGCATATACTCCAGAATGTTATAAAGAGTGATCAGCTTAACAGCAATTACTTGCAAAGTCAATATTTGCCTAGAAAATGAACTTTATCCCCCAAAACACATTTCAACATCATTGCAGCCCTGCCTTAAAAGGACCAGCTAACATCGTTTGCTCCATTAACACAGGTGTGGGTGTTGATGAGGACAGGGCTGGAGATCAATCTGTCATGATTAAGTAAGAATGACACCACTGGACACTTTAAAAGGAGGCTGGTGCTTGGCATCATTGTTTCTCTTCTGTTAACCATGGTTATCTCTAAAGAAACACGTGCAGTCATCATTGCACTGCACAAAAATGGCCTAACAGGGAAGAGTATCGCAGCTAGAAAGATTGCACCTCAGTCAACAATCTATCGCATCATCAAGAACTTCAGGGAGAGAGGTTCCATTGTTGCCAAAAAGGCTCCAGGGCGCCCAAGAAAGACCAGCAAGCGCCAGGACCGTCTCTTAAAAGTGTTTCAGCTGCGGGATCGGGCTACCAGCAGTGCAGAGCTTGCTCAGGAATGGCAGCAGGCAGGTGTGAGCCAAGGGAATCGGCTCTCTCACAGTCTTGTCATGAATAAAGAATGGTACCAGAATGTCCTCCGAGAGCAACTTCTCCCAACCGTCCAAGAGCAGTTTGGTGATCAACAATGCCTTTTCCAGCATGATGGAGCACCTTGCCATAAAGCAAAGGTGATAACTAAATGGCTCAGGGAAGAAAACATAGAGATTTTGGGTCCATGGCCTGGAAACTCCCCAGATCTTAATCCCATTGAGAACTTGTGGTCAATCATCAAGAGACGGGTGGACAAACAAAAACCTACAAATTCTGACAAAATGCAAGCATTGATTGTGCAAGAATGGACGGCTATCAGTCAGGATTTGGTCCAGAAGTTGATTGAGAGCATGCCAGGGAGAATTGCAGAGGTCCTGAAGAAGAAGGGTCAGCACTGCAAATATTGACTTGCTGCATTAACTCATTCTAACTGTCAATATAAGCTTTTGTTACTCATAATATGATTGCAATTATATTTCTGTATGTGATAAAAACATCTGACAAACACACAGAAAAACCAGAGGGCAGCAGATGATGTGAAAATAGAAGATTTGTGTCATTCTCAAAACTTTTGGCCATGACTGTACATGGTGGGAGTTGCAGTGATTCCAATTTAGAAAAAAGTAATCTCCCAGAATACAGTGCGGTGGGCTTTGGCAGTGCTGACCGATTTCAGGTAATGTCCAGCAGAATTATGATTCCTGCTCTGGAGGATAACTCATATATAACTGAAGATACTATACATCGAGGAAAGTGGATGTCTCTGCAGTAGAGGACCTGTGATGACCATGAGCGTCCCGATCCCTCCATCCACTGATTGCACCATGACATTGCAGCGCCCACCAGGACCTTCCCTTCTATCGCTGGTGTCCATATCCATCCAGAGTAAGAAGACCGGTGCTGCACTTGGTAACCAAACATTTCTCATCTCATTTTCTAACAATTTTGCAGCTAGGGGGCGCCACTGCCTGGTTCTCTACTTGACCTTTTCTGCCTCTTAAGGAAAGAAAGCAATGGCTGAGGAGAAGACCTCACTGGATGTTCTCCAGTTGATCTGAGCATCTAACATACAAGCACAGCCTCTGAGACGACCTCTTGCCTGCAGATGGAGCAGCCTTTATTGCCCAGTACATCTCTTACTCACAGAGCAGCGAAGCGAGAATACAGAAAAGGTGACTGGACACGGGGGAACAGCGTTCACCTAATCAGCAATATTCCGCCGCGCTGCAGCCGTCCATATTAGGTTTCTCGGTCCCAGCCAAGCCCTGTGTGAATAGCAGCTCTGTTAGGAACCTCGCGTCTCCCCAGCCAGGCCGTGACGAGGGTGGGACGCCGCATGAATGAGCCGGCCTGTGCTGAGGAGTTGACTTTGGTGGGGATGTAAGGAATAAGTTTCTGCTTTCTGTCAGTGATCCTGGAAAAAGAAAAACCTGCGCAGTGACGACTAGGTCTGCGTAACGTCTCCTCACCGCACGTGGAAAAGCCTCGCTCATGGGGGCAGTCAGGACCCTGAATCTTCCCATACAGTGCGCCTGCTGGACGGCACTAGTATCATTTACTTATTTCTTTGTATATGATAGGAGCATTGCTCAGCATTATTATAAGACACTGTACGGTATGGTCATTTATACACTATCTGGCGGTACAACATTAGGGAGCACCACTATAACGTACTGTGTGGTCATCATAAGGCTGGACCTCATCAGGGCGATGGCCCGTGGTGTTTATCTGCTCATGATATGGGGCTGATATCACTTTGTCTCATATCTGGTGAGTAAATACTGTCTACGGATGATCCATCGCTTACAGATGATCCCTCTCCAGATGCTTGTCATCAATTATGAAGATAACTGGCAAATACATGAAGATAACATCCCCAGTATCAGTCCATTAGACCCAATCAATAGAATATTTATCCGGAGCGGCCTCAGTGCACATGACCTCCTGGTGAGGCAGATGGCACCTCAACCGTCTTCTCCTTTTTGATTACTGACCTGGCACTGCCCGGTACAGCCATGGACCATAAATCTGCCTACCGTCGTCTTCTACTCCCTGGTACCAACTTTCAGGTCTTTGTTTCTTTTGGCAACGGCAAGAAAACCGTGACTCAATGTGAAGGTGATCGGAGGTCAGAGCAGAGCATTGTGTGCTGATGGCTCCTTAGGCCGGACTCCAAGAACACTTCAGGCCTCTGGTCTCCTGCAGGATCAGATTAGTGTCCATGTTGTGGCTGCTCCATGTTTTTCATGTCAAAACACAGCAGATTTGTTGCCCTCATAAACCGTGCCTATTGGAGCGAAACGCGCTTGGTTACCGTAATGACGTTATAATCTGTGCTGCAAACTGGTTCCTACTCCCAAAAAATGTCATCTGGCCGAGCGGCCAACCCTAGCAGATCCATCATGAGATAGGAGGACGGTTCTGCTCGCCGTGATCCCAGCACGTCCAGTATCTGAGCAGGCGTCCGATGCACAACCTCGGTATTATGTCTGATCTTCTGAGCTCCTCCACCTAAAGAGCCAAGTCTTCCAGACATCGGAATGTGCAAAACGGCGAACACGGTTTTTGTCTTAGATGAAAATGAGGTTTCTGGATTTATTTGTAATTGAAGGAACAAAAGGACAATCTGGTCAGCTCAGCGTTTCCTGCCAATGCTACAACGATATTACGTCTTCGTGGTGCAAAAAGCAAAAAGATCTGTCAAACGCTGAACTATCCGGAATAGAAACCGCGGCGGTAATCTATTCCACTTGTGGGTTTACGGAGAGGTCATGTCAAACAAGCGCTGGTGATTCAGCTTGACTAATGAATGAGCCGGTCTGTACATGAGCGCAAATGTTATTAACATTCTGAAATGTGAATATCGGAGAAGCTCGGAGCGTTCAGCAGGTGATGGGGAGAGTGGTTACAGATGCAGAAAAATATTTACTTACAGAGGCCATTACCGAACGTCAACCTTATCATAACGGAAGAATATTAGGACCAGGTGCATATGATGGCGATGTATTATTACAGCGCTTAGTGTCACCCCCTGCTGAATAATGCACTTTACATGAGCTGACAAGTAACAGAACTATAATACTGCTCCTGTGTACAGAATATAACTACTATAATACTGCTCCTATGTACAAGAATATAACTACTATAATACTGCTCCTATGTACAAGAATATAACTACTATAATACTGCTCCTATGTACAAGAATATAACTACTATAATACTGCTCCTATGTACAAGAATATAACTACTATAATACTGCTCCTATGTACAAGAATATATAACTACTATAATACTGCTCCTATGTACAAGAATATAACTACTATATATACTGCTCCTATGTATACAAGAATATAACTACTATAATACTGCTCCTATGTACAAGAATATAACTACTATAATACTGCTCCTATGTACAAGAATATAACTACTATAATACTGCTCCTATGTACAAGAATATAACTATACTATAATACTGCTCCTATGTACAAGAATATAACTACTATAATACTGCTCCTATGTACAAGAATATAACTACTATATATACTGCTCCTATGTACAAGAATATAACTACTATAATACTGCTCCTATGTACAAGAATATAACTACTATAATACTGCTCCTATGTACAAGAATATAAACTACTATAATACTGCCTCCTATGTACAAGAATATAACTACTATAATACTGCTCCTATGTACAAGAATATAACTACTATAAATACTGCTCCTATGTACAAGAATATAACTACTATAATACTGCTCCTATGTACAAGAATATAACTACTATAATACTGCTCCTATGTACAAGAATATAACTACTATAATACTGCTCCTATGTACAAGAATATAACTACTATAATACTGCCTCCTATGTACAAGAATATAACTACTATAATACTGCTCCTATGTACAAGAATATAACTACTATAATACTGCTCCTATGTACAAGAATATAACTACTATAAATACTGCTCCTATGTACAAGAATATAACTACTATAATACTGCTCCTATGTACAAGAATATAACTACTATAATACTGCCTCCTATGTACAGATATAACTACTATAATACTGCTCCTATGTACAAGAATATAACTACTATAATACTGCCTCCTATGTACAAGAATATAAACTACTATAATACTGCTCCTATGTACAGATATAAACTACTATAATACTGGCCTTGTACAGATATAACTCTTAATATTGCTCCTATGTACAAGAATATAAACTACTATAATACTGCCTCCTATGTACAAGAATATAACTACTATAATACTGCTCTATGTACAAGAATATAACTACTATAATACTGCTCCTATGTACAAGATATAACTACTATAATACTGCGTCCTAATGTACAAGAATATAACTACTATAATACTGCTCTATGTACAAGAATATAACTACTATAATACTGCCTCCTATGTACAAGAATATAACTACTATAATACTGCCTCCTATGTACAAGAATATAACTACTATAAATACTGCTCCTATGTACAAGAATATAACTACTATAATACTGCTCCTATGTACAAGAATATAACTACTATAATACTGCTCCTATGTACAAGAATATAACTACTATAATACTGCTCCTATGTACAAGAATATAACTACTATAATACTGCCTCCTATGTACAAGAATATAACTACTATATATACTGCTCCTATGTACAAGAATATAACTACTATAATACTGCTCCTATGTACAAGAATATAACTACTATAATACTGCTCCTATGTACAAGAATATAACTACTATAATACTGCTCCTATGTACAAGAATATAACTACTATAATACTGCTCCTATGTACAAGAATATAACTACTATAATACTGCCTCCTATGTACAAGAATATAACTACTATAATACTGCCTCCTATGTACAAGAATATAACTACTATAAATACTGCTCCTATGTACAAGAATATAACTACTATAATACTGCCTCCTATGTACAAGAATATAACTACTATAATACACTCCTATGACAATATAACTACTATAATACTGCCTCCTATGTACAAGAATATAAACTATATAATACTGATCCTATGTACAAGAATATAACTACTATAATACTGCTCCTATGTACAAGAATATAACTACTATATACTGCTCCTATGTACAGGAATATAACTACTATAATACTGCCTCCTATATACAAGAATATAACTACTATAATACTGCCTCCTATATACAAGAATATAACTTACTATAATACTGCCTCCTATATACAAGAATATAACTACTATAATACTGCCTCCTATATACAAGAATATAACTACTATAATACTGCCTCCTACGTACAAGAATATAACTACTATAATACTGCCTCCTATGTACAAGAATATAACTACTATAATACTGCTCCTATGTACAAGAATATAACTGCTATAATACTGCTCCTATTGTACAAGAATATAACTACTATAAATACTGCTCCTATGTACAAGAATATAACTACTATAATACTGCTCCTATGTACAAGAATATAACTACTATAATACTGCTCCTATGTACAAGAATATAACTACTGTATTACTGCTCCTATGTACAAGAATATAACTACTATAATACTGCTCCTATGTACAAGAATATAACTACTATAATACTGCTCCTATGTACAAGAATATAACACTATAATACTGCCCTATGTAAGAATAACTGCTATAATACTGACCTATGTACAAGAATATAACTACTATAATACTGCTCCTATGTACAAGAATATAACTACTATAATACTGCTCCTATGTACAAGAATATAACTACTATAATACTGCTCCTATATACAAGAATATAACTACTATAATACTGCTCCTATGTACAAGAATATAACTACTATAATACTGCTCCTATGTACAAGAATATAACTACTATAATACTGCCTCCTATGTACAAGAATATAACTACTATAATACTGCCTCCTATGTACAAGAATATAACTACTATAATACTGCTCCTATGTACAAGAATATAACTACTATAATACTGCCTCCTATGTACAAGAATATAACTACTATAATACTGCCTCCTATGTACAAGAATATAACTACTATAATACTGCTCCTATGTACAAGAATATAACTACTATAATACTGCTCCTATGGGCAGTTAATTTAATCCTAATTTATAGTACAATGTTTATATCTGACTGGATTTTCTGTAGCAGTCTGGTATGTAATTTTCAGTTGCGGTGTGGGGTCCTGGGGTGGCGGTGTTATCAGTCTTTCATTGTTTGTTTCTTGCGGTTGGTCAGGCGCCGGCGCTGTGTATCTGCTGTGTATGATTTCATCTCATCACACACCTCGATGATCACTTTGTATCCGCTCCTCAGACGTTGGTGCGGTCGATGGGATCTTATTGAGAACTCATAAACCGCAGATCCTCATGCTTGGCACAAAATCAAAGCAGAATGAGTAAATGTGCAGCGGGCAGAGATGGCGGCACTTGGCTCTTAGTGGAATTATCGTGTATAAGTGATGCGCGCGGTGTCGGGTTCATGCTTCATTTCTGCCCTTTAGAGAAGCCCGGATAAGAGCTGCATCCTCAGAACATCTCGTTACCTCACTAATCAGGAGACTCTGCACAGAGGACACATTAATGATAACAGCTCTTTAACTCGACTGATGCACTGGTGCGGTGGTTTCTGAATGCGCCATGTGACGGTACATCCTGTGCCTATGGGTTCTGCACCATTGTGGTATAGGGACATCACTGAGGGGAGGCCTCTGACTGTGACCCCTCTATGTTACTCATAAAGATGAGCCTCTGGAGCAGCCCACCTGCCGGAGGACTCTGTGTGACCGGGTATCACATGATCTGAACCAGCAGCATCAAGAGGACATGTCTACTGCTTAGCCTGTTCAAGTACACATTGGCCCAGAAGACAGGGGCCACACTGGCCACAGGGGCTTTTAGAAGAAGTCTCCTCTTGCTCACCTTCCTTACTCACATTCTCCACAGGGTGTCACCAGGTTATACATCCCTTTCAGCCAATCACAAAGACTCACCGATAGACTGAGCTGCTTGGTGATTGGCTAATGCTGCAGGATATCTGTGACTGAGCAGAGGGGGTGGAGTTAAGCCCTTCACTATCCTAGACCACCAGGGATATAACTGTTAATTCCTCTACTGCCCGAGACCATCAAAGAGTTAACTGTTAACTCTTCCTCTATCCTTGACCACCAGGGACATAACTGTTATCTATTCCACTATCGTAGACCACCAGGGAGGTAACGGTTAACTCTTCCACTGCCCTAGACCATCAAGGAGGTTACAATTAACTCTTCCACTGCCCTACACCATCAAGGAGGTTACAATTAACTCTTCCACTACCCTAGATCACCAGGGAAGTAACGGTTAACTCTTCCACTGTCCTAGACCACCAGGGAGGTAACGGTTAACTCTTCCACTGCCATATACCACCAGAGTGGTACCTGTTAAATTTTCCTTTGTCCTAGACCACCAGGGAAACAACTGTTAACTCTTCCACTGCCCTAGACCATCAAGGAGGTTACAATTAACTCTTCCACTGCCCTAGACCATCAAGGAGGTAACTGTTAACTCAATTCATTTCCCTGAACCTCCAAAGATACAACTTCTAACTCTGCCACTATCCTAGACAACAAGAGGGGTAACCAATAATTCTGTCCCTGTCCTAGACCACCAGGGAGGTAACTATTAACTGTGTCCCTGTCCTAGACCACCAGGGAGGGTTGATACTCACATAGTACGTGCAGACACTTGGTTCACACTCATATAGTGCACAAATATCATCGCACTTCAGTCTCAGAGTAATGGATCTGACCACAGCACAGCGCTAGACAGACCACTCCCTATAGTAAGCCCCACCTACCAGAGTCAATAAGCCACACCCACATGACGCCTGAGTCCTGGACCTCTGTGGAGCTGAGTAGTAGCTCCGCCCCTGAGCAGCCTTCATGTCATGTATGAATCTTTCCCATAGGGGGTAGTATTATATATATTAATGTCTATGGGAACATGACAACACTGCAGGGTAACTGGCCCTGTCCTTCTTCATCACCTGTAATACAGGGGCATTCCGATCGTCCTTGTAATCTGGACAGTCTTAATCTGGTCTGGACATGATGCGTTTCGGCAGCTGCTCACCAGCGTTACAGTCTATTTCCAGGCTAGAAATACGGCTCCTGCGTCTTTCACACTTCGGCGACCACTTTACCCAAATTTTCATTTACTCCCAGGATTTATTCCCCCAGTAAATTGCGAGGAGTGCCAAACTGGGCGTAATTTAGTGCCCGTAATTCACACAGCAGCTAGTTTGGTTTTTCTGTCTAGGCAAAGTCGCATCTGAGCATTATGTATGATGATCTGTGGGCCCGGGCCGCGGCGGGGACTGCGCTGACACCACCGCCAGGATGCCCGTAAATCTCCCACCTCTCCACCATGATTCATGCCGCTCGCCGCTCTTCCAGTCCACTTGACAAGCTTTTTAATTCTCTGCAGATCATCTCTACAAATTGCTTCATTTTCCTGTGTAGTTGACAATAACAAAAGTTGAGGAGCCCATCAGCAATCGCCCCGCCGCACAAATGCCGTCTGCCGCTTAATTAAAGGGATTTACCGGGATTTTAATATTCATGACCTACCTTCAGGATAGGTCATCAATATCAGATCAGCGGGGTCCGACACCTGGAACCTGCGCTGATCAGCTGGTTGAGGAGATGGCTCTTTAGTATTGAAGTGTATAGGAAGGAGCCATCCGTAGAAGTGAACGGTAAGGAGCCGTCCATAGAAGTGACCGGAAAGGAGCCGTCCGTAGAAGTGAACGGAAAGGAGCCATCCGTAGAAGTGAACGGGAAGGAGCCGTCCGTAGAAGTGAACGGAAGGAGCCGTCCGTAGAAGTTAACAGGAAGGAGCCGTCCGTAGAAGTGAACGGAAGGAGCCGTCCGTAGAAGTGAACGGAAGGAGCCGTCCGTAGAAGTGAACGGAAGGAGCCGTCCGTAGAAGTGAACGGAAGGAGCCGTCCGTAGAAGTGAACAGGAAGGAGCCGTCCGTAGAACTGAACTGGAAGGAGCCATCCGTAGAAGTTAACAGGAAGGAGCCGTCCGTAGAAGTGAACGGTAAGGAGCCATTTGTAGGAGTGAACAGGAAGGAGCCGTCCACAGAAGTGAATGGGTGAGTGCTCCAGGTCTGATGACATCACCTGTGCTCCATGTCTGATGACATCATGTGTTCTCGAGGTCTGATGACATCACCTGTGCTCCATGTCTGATGACATCACATCTATGTCTGATGACATCACCTGTGCTCCATGTCTGATGACATCACCTGTGCTCCATGTCTGATGACGTCACCTGTGCTCCATTTCTTATGACATCATGTGTTCTCCATGTCTGATGACGTCACCTGTGCTCCACGTCTGATGACATCACATGTGCTCCACGTCTGATGACATCACATGTGCTCCATGTCTGATGACATCGCCTGTGCTCCATGTCTGATGACATCACCTGTGCTCCACGTCTGATGACATCACATGTGCTCCATGTCTGATGACATCACCTGTGCTCCATGCCTGATGACATCACCTGTGCTCCACGTCTGATGACATCACATGTGCTCCACGTCTGATGACATCACATGTGCTCCATGTCTGATGACATCACCTGTGCTCCACGTCTGATGACATCACATGTGCTCCATGTCTGATGAAATCACCTGCGCTCCACGTCTGATGACATCACCTGTGCTCCACGTCTGATGACATCACCTGTGCTCCACGTTTGATGACATCACCTGTGCTCCACGTCTGATGACATCACCTGTGCTCCATGTCTGATGACATCACCTGTGCTCCATGTCTGATGACATCACCTGTGCTCCACGTCTGATGACATCACCTGTGCTCCACGTCTGATGACATCACATGTGCTCCACGTCTGATGACATCGCCTGTGCTCCACGTCTGATGACATCGCCTGTGCTCCACGTCTGATGACATCGCCTGTGCTCCACATCTGATGACATCGCCTGTTCTCCACTTCTGATGACATCACCTGTGCTCCATGTCTGATGACATCACGTGTTCTCCACGTCTGATAACATCACCTGTGCTCCACGTCTGATGACATCACCTGTGCTCCATGTCTGATGACATCACATGTGCTCCACGTCTGATGACATCACGTGTTCTCCATGTCTGATGACGTCACCTGTGCTCCACGTCTGATGACATCACATGTGCTCCATGTCTGATGACATCACATGTGCTACATGTCTGATGAAATCACCTGTGCTCCATGTCTGATGACATCGCCTGTGCTCCACGTCTGATGACATCACCTGTTCTCCACGTCTGATGACATCACCTGTGCTCCATGTCTGATGACATCACCTGTGCTCCACGTCTGATGACATCACCTGTGCTCCACGTCTGATGACATCACCTGTGCTCCATGTCTGATGACATCACCTGTGCTCCATGTCTGATGACATCACGTGTTCTCCATTTCTGATGACATCACCTGTGCTCCACATCTGATGACATCACGTGTTCTCCATTTATGATGACATCACGTGTGCTCCATGTCTGATGATGTCACCTGTGCTCCATGTCTGATGACATCACATGTGCTCCACGTCTGATGACATCACCTGTGCTCCACGTCTGATGACATCGCCTGTGCTCCACGTCTGATGACATCACCTGTACTCCACGTCTGATGACATCACCTGTGCTCCACGTCTGATGACATCGCCTGTGCTCCACGTCTGATGACATCACCTGTACTCCACGTCTGATGACATCACCTGTGCTCCACGTCTGATGACATCACCTGTGCTCCACATCTGATGTATTTTCTCATTACTTTCTTCTTATGATTCTTTTCACATTGAAAATTAAATTAAAAAGAAAAATCTCATTTTCTGCAGAAGAAGTTTTATCGCGGGTTTAAGCGCCTGTGACATTTGTTGAGGTTCGGGCCGAGCGGGCGCCGCGGCGAGTTTTATAATCAGATGGGGGAAGAATAAAGAAGAGGACGATTTAACGAGAGGAAAAGTCATGGAGAAATGATGAATATGAGGAGCGAGGAGCAATCCTAATAAAGAGGCAGAAAACACAGAGTAAATAACCCGCCAGCCGCCCGGCGCACACACACGGCCGCCATGACACATCGCTCCCTGCAAACATCTCAATAGACATATTTCTTCCTCCAGACCGCAGAACGACAGATGATTTAATTGCCCTGCAGAAGATCAATGGCCGATAGGGGAAGGTAATTAGTCCCCTGTCAGGTCCAACTTCTTGTCTCTCTAGTAAAGTCTGGTCCCCCCCGGCTAAGCTCCGCACGTTCAGCTCTGCTGCTTCAGTATCTGTAACTGTTGTCACTGCTCCCTGGTCAGACCTTACATGATGAGGATACGACCCTGTCACCGACACCTGGGATCATGGTGACTACATCCCATGGACGGGGGAGGGGGGAGAAGCCGCCAGATATCGGTTCTTGGGGGGAAGTTACAGCTGCGGAAAATATGGCAGAAGACCTGCGAGATAGTCAGCGGGATCATGAGGGGAAAACGGGACATCAGCCGTCATCATCATCAATATCGTCATCATCACTATCATCATCATCATCAATATCGTCATCATTAATATCATCATCATCATCATCATCACTAACATCATAAACATCATCATCACCATCAAGTTCTGGAACGCTCCAATAGTCTTTGAGATTCAATTCTAAACCATTTTCAAGACCTCTGCTTCCCATCACTGACAGGAGACATCCTTGTTTACATCCAAAGGCTGAGTTAGGGTTTCTCACAGCAGAGGATTTGTTACTCTGGTGCAGATAATCCTCTGACAGCCCATGGCCAGATAACCTCTTGGGGAGCATCATCTTCTTGTGGCCCCAATTCTCAGAGGCAGTGATGTTCTGCAGATCTCTAGAGGTCAGAGGTGTAATAATCTGCATGATATATCACTATGTATCTGTCAGGAGGTGGAGAGGACAGAGCGATGTTCTGCAGATCTCTAGAGAGATCAGAGGTGTAATAATCTGCATGATATATCACTATGTATCTGTCAGGAGGTGGAGAGGACAGAGCGATGTTCTGCAGATCTCTAGAGAGGTCAGAGGTGTAATAATCTGCAGGATATATCACTATGTATCTGTCAGGAGGTGGAGAGGACAGAGCGATGTTCTGCAGATCTCTAGAGAGGTCAGAGGTGTAATAATCTGCAGGATATATCACTATGTATCTGTCAGGAGGTGGAGAGGACAGAGCGATGTTCTGCAGATCTCTAGAGAGATCAGAGGTGTAATAATCTGCATGATATATCACTATGTATCTGTCAGGAGGTAGAGAGGACAGAGCGATGTTCTGCAGATCTCTAGAGAGGTCAGAGGTGTAATAATCTGCAGGATATATCACTATGTATCTGTCAGGAGGTGGAGAGGACAGAGCGATGTTCTGCAGATCTCTAGAGAGGTCAGAGGTGTAATAATCTGCATGATATATCACTATGTATCTGTCAGGAGGTGGAGAGGACAGAGCGATGTTCTGCAGATCTCTAGAGAGGTCAGAGGTGTAATAATCTGCAGGATATATCACTATGTATCTGTCAGGGAGTAGAGAGGACAGAGCGATGTTCTGCAGATCTCTAGAGAGGTCAGAGGTGTAATAATCTGCAGGATATATCACTATGTATCTGTCAGGAAGTAGAGAGGACAGAGCGATGTTCTGCAGATCTCTAGAGAGGTCAGAGGTGTAATAATCTGCAGGATATACCACTATGTATCTGTCAGGAGGTGGAGAGGACAGAGCGATGTTCTGCAGATCTCTAGAGAGGTCAGAGGTGTAATAATCTGCAGGATATATCACTATGTATCTGTCAGGAGGTGGAGAGGACAGAGCGATGTTCTGCAGATCTCTAGAGAGGTCAGAGGTGTAATAATCTGCAGGATATATCACTATGTATCGGTTTTGCCTCTTCCTGTGTTCTTTAGATACATTCAGTTACAGCGGAGAGCTCCTGACCTTTGTGCTAGGTTCTAGGTTTTTTTCCCAGTATTTGCTGCCATAGGTTGGTGGCGCGATGCTCTGCGCGGTGTTTTTTTTAGCGCTCGCCCCGTAGCGGGTGACGCGGAGCTTTATACTGATTCTAAAAAAATGTCAATCGTTAGAACAATAGCGAGGCTCTGGTCGCGCTGAAGATTTTTATTTTACTGCAATTTCTGCTTTTCATCTGAAGAAAAAAAACGTGGAGCGGAGAACGCGGGATAATTAAACGAGAGGCGCTAATTGAAGATCTCTCAGCTTAAAAGCCGTGAGCGGCGCGGAGAAGCGGCAGCGGTTCTTGGCACGCCACATCCACTCTTGGCAGAAATGAGATAAAAGGTATTTGTGCCGTCAGGACCAGATCTATCCAGGCAATCACCGAGACAATGAGCTGCGGAGAGCTCTCAGTGGACGGCCGGGGAACAACTCCCATCATCCACTGCTTACCGTTAAAGGGAAAGTCACATCGAGATGAAAATCTGGAAACCGTGTGACATCACATGTAATAAGCAACGCAAGGCTACCGCCACGCTGCATCTTCTGGGTTGTGTTTTTTATTTTTAGTGATGTTTTTGTTGCTTTTTTATAGTATTTTTAACAAATAAACTGCTTTATCAAGTGTTTTTATGGCTGTTTTTATGTTTTTCTACTGGAAAGTATGAAACTCTCTAATGTCACATCCTCTGTAATGGGTAGAACAATAAAATAAAAAATAAAAACAAAAACAGATGAAACAGACATGACAATGTCTAAACTAGAACCAGCCCGGGACCTCACATGGATCCAGAGATCTCCACATTCATTGCTCCAATTGCTGTGCTAGATTAATTTCAAGGTGACAGTTCAGGGGGTGTGTCCTTTTTCAGGGGGTGTGTCTCTTTTCAGGGGGGGTGTCCTTTCTGCTGCAGCTGGTTGCAGATGAAAGATGGAACTGACCATGTGCTTCCATCTGAGTGAGCTGGACAAAGAATTTTGAAAACGGCAAACAGCAGGTGGCGCTCTACAGAGAGATTTCATTGAATAACTCAGAGGCTGTACTAAATTTTTAATTACATGCAATTACAAGTGTTCAGATCCAGGGATTGGATTGAAAAATATAGAATATTTTTGTGGGACAATCTCTTTAAAAAAATGGCATTCAGCCAAAAATACACTGCAAGTGAAAAAGCTCCACTAAAAATGCAAAAAATGTCCATCTAACATCTGGAGCTGGTGAAATTTTCCTACAGAACAGCAATGGTGCAGTTTTTGGAGCCAGAGGCAGAACCAGCAGGAAGGAGGAGAATACGTCCTTCATTTCTATTTCCCTCCTTTCGAATCCACTTCTGGCTCAAAAGACTGCGCCAAAAACTGTGATGTGTGATTACAGCCTTAGGGCTCACGCACACGAGTGTGTGCAGTTAGTGCCCATGCTATGGGCCACAATTTGCGGTCCACAACGCACAGGCACTGACATTGGGGCCGCCGCATGCGGACCGCGGACCCATTCATTTGAATGGGGTCCACGATCCACATCTGACGGTCTGCACCGCAAAAAAGTCGTGCGTGTGCTACTTTTTTGTGGTGCGGAGGCACGGCCAGAAACACCACGGAAGCACACCATAGTGCTTCCGTGGTGTTCCGATCCGTGCCTCCTCTCCGCATCTCCTGGATTGCGGACCCATTGAAGTGAATGGGTCTGCGATCCGTCATGCGGACTGCACATGACCGGTGCCCGTGCACCGATCATTTGCATAAGCCCTTAGCTTGGTATGTATGGAAAGTGCAGTAGGGAGCATGGGCATGACTAGTACAGGGGCTGACAGGCGCGGATATAGGGCCACGGGGCCCGGACATGAGAAATATGCACTGTTATTAAGATATTTCTTTTATATGGAATTAAGATAAGAAAGGAAAACCTGGGGGGAGATCTCTTAGTGGACCCAGAAGTGATAATGGGGGGGCTATGGAAAAACACGTGATACTGAGAATGTGGGGCTCCGCACCATCCAAGGTGATTCCTCTGAGCACCAGGAAAGTTCCTCCTGGACTCTACAGGATCTCGTCTCCTACTGAGGCTGGATGATAGGAGAAGCCGCCATGTAGACGTGGACACCATATTCTGGTGGACACTACATACTTTGCATCTTCTAGCGCAGGATTATAGGGGTGTCCCATAGGGGTTCCCATTTTGCACCCAGAACCCATCACGCCATTGTTATCATGAACCACCAATGAGGTCAGGTGAGGCGACTCAGGCATCACCAGGGAGGGGCAAGAGGGGAGCAGCGGAAGGGCCATGGGCAATGAGCGCTTTCATTGTGGCAAAGGGGTTAGGTTAAGAAATTGGCATGGAGGAGGGGGGGAGCAGGTTCGGTTTTTGCCTCAGGCAGCAGAAAGGCTAGGAGCACCCCTGCATAGACCAGAACTCCTCCAGATCTTCAGAGACTCTTTGCTCCGGTCTTCACACCATACAGTCAATGCCAGAATATTTGGAGTCATATCTCCCCCCACAATCACTGACGTCTTCACTTCATGTGTCCTTTTTTATTTTTGGGGTTTGCCATGTGAACCCCAGAGATCTGTAAATAATAAGTCGATTTTCTTAATCATTTAAACACTTCGATATTTGCCAACCACATGATGGAGGTTCCTGCAGTTCCTTGGACCACAAGTCGTCCTGATGCAGCCTGATACGCTGCCGATGGTCTGGTTACTCCTGCGCTCACCCCAGCCCCGGGAGGCCTGCAGGGTTTCTAAATTTAAACCAGAGCATGGACTGATCTCAGATAGGCGGCCAAGCAGCGCTGAGGAGGAATTGGCCAGAGCTCAGTTCATAACAATGTCTCCATCGAGCGCTGCCAAACCGAGCTGAGAGATTCTGGGAGATTCTGGTCTCTGTTACATTGTATCTTGGGACTGTGGAAACATGTTATCAGCTCCGCATCGCTTAATTGGATGTGAAGGATTTGGAGCCGGGGGATAAAATGACCACTGGCCAAACCCAACCTAGGAAATCGGCTCCAGGACTTCCTACGCTCCTCTCGTTGGGTTCACAAAGCTGAAGAAAGAGAGGATGGAAAATTCAGGAGTAAATCTGAAGAATTCAGGGGAACCATAAACTGTGAGGAGAGGAGATTACATTGTGACGAGGTCTCTGTAATGATAGGACCTTTACACCCTCCTCCAGGAGAACTTCCTGCAGCATCTATTAACTTCATCCAATACCCGATTGTCAAACCCTTGTAGACTGGGAGCACTGGTGGCCATGGTCCTCTCTTCACTAAGTCAGTCCATGTTCATTGTACTGGGCGTTGTTTTATATTATATATGTGAACCCTTTCATGTGTACAGCGCCCTGGAAATAAATAATAATCCTAATGTCTCTACTACCAGCCAAAGTCATGTCAGTCTCACTGTCTCCCCTGCCATCCCTGCTGTGTCACTGTCTCCCCTGCCATCCCTGCTGTGTCACTGTCTCCCCTGCCATCCCTGCTGTGCCATTGTCTCCCCTGCCATCCCTGCTGTGTCACTGTCTCCCCTACCATCCCTGCTGTGCCATTGTCTCTCCTGCCATCCCTTATGTGTCATTGTCTCCCCTGCCATCCCTGCTGTGTCACTGTCTCCCCTACCATCCCTGCTGTGCCATTGTCTCTCCTGCCATCCCTTCTGTGTCATTGTCTCCCCTATCATCCCTGCTGTGCCATTGTCTCCCCTGCCATCCCTGCTGTGTCATTGTCTCCCCTGACATCACTACTGTGCCATTGTCTCCCCTGCCATCCCTGCTGTGCCATTGTCTCCCCTGCCATCCCTGCTGTGTCACTGTCTCCCCTGCCATCCCTGCTGTGTCATTGTCTCCCCTGCCATCCCTGCTGTGTCACTGTCTCCCCTGCCATCCCTGCTGTGTCACTGTCTCCCCTGCCATCCATGCTGTGTCATTGTCTCCCCTGCCATCCCTGCTGTGTCATTGTCTCCCCTGCCATCCCTGCTGTGTCACTGTCTCCCCTGCCATCCCTGCTGTGCCATTGTCTCCCCTGCCATCTCTGCTGTGTCACTGTCTCCCCTGCCATCCCTGCTGTGCCATTGTCTCCCCTGCCATCTCTGCTGTGTCACTGTCTCCCCTGCCATCCCTGCTGTGTCACTGTCTCCCCTGCCATCCCTGCTGTGCCATTGTCTCCCCGGCCATCTCTGCTGTGTCACTGTCTCCCCTGCCATCTCTGCTGTGTCACTGTCTCCCCTACCATCCCTGCTGTGCCATTGTCTCCCCTTCTGTGTCATTGTCTCCCCTGCCATCCCTGCTGTGTCACTGTCTCCCCTACCATCCCTGCTGTGCCATTGTCTCCCCTTCTGTGTCATTGTCTCCCCTGCCATCCCTTCTGTGTCATTGTCTCCCCTTCTGTGTCATTGTCTCCCCTACCATCCCTTCTGTGTCATTGTCTCCCCTTCTGTGTCATTGTCTCCCCTGCCATCTCTGCTGTGCCATTGTCTCCCCTGCCATCTCTGCTGTGTCATTGTCTCCCCTGCCATCCCTTCTGTGTCATTGTCTCCCCTGCCATCCCTTCTGTGTCATTCTCTCCTCTGCCATCTCTGCTGTGCCATTGTCTCCCCTGCCATCTCTGCTGTGTCACTGTCTCCCCTGCCATCTCTGCTGTGCCATTGTCTCCCCTGCAATCCCTGCTGTGCCATTGTCTCCCCCACCATCTTGGCTGTGTCAGTATCTCCCTTACCACCTCTGCTACATCATTGTCTCCCCTGCTGTGTCATTGTCTCCCCTGCTGTGTCATTGTCTCCCCTGCCATTCCTACCTTATTACTGTCTCCCCTATTTCTCTCACGTGTATAGAAGTCATGTTGAGCTCATGTATCTAAATGTGTCCTATGAATGTTTCAGTATTTTCAGGCCGGCCCAATCCAAGGGACCTTTCGTTTGGCAACTCAGATAATTCCTGCCGCAGTCAATTCCCGCTGTCCACAAGCTCGGGATCAGTTTCATCACATATTTATTGAAGCTTGAAGCAGAAATCTTCCCTGAGCCGCGTTATTGGAGAGAAATACAAGGCAGCATTGATGGGCGTCCTGTAGGATGGGGAGCGGGACGCTCACACTGGGGCGTTGGGTTTCAGGAAGCTGCTGTTTTCCTATAAAGAAAGCGTCTGTAATAAGCTGTTTATCTTAGCGCCCCTCCAGCGCCATTCTCTGTCCTACAATAACACGAAATGTCTGCGCTGCTGGATGGAGGCTTCTGGAGCCCGGGCTCCTCGGGATGATCGGCCGCTCACATCCTGTTTTCCCGATAGAAACAAACTTCTTACACAGTTTTGTGGGTTTATGATGCAGAAGGACAATGGGGAAAGTTAACCGTCTCATGGCCATTCATCTGACAACCTGCGATGTCCGCACCCTGCAGCAGATATGTGTCAGGACAGGTGACTACTGGGCTGTTTCTATATCCAGGAATCTGATGAATTCTGTCCTTTCCTGAAATAAATATTCCCAAAGTCTCATCCGATATGGAAATGCTCTGGAGCCGCGATGCCTCACTTAATGGATTACTCCGCTATTAATGCGCCTTTGGTGATGGGTTTATGGGAGACGCTTGATTTTGAGGACATTAACCTCACAGGCTTTGTACAAATGGCTTCCTCTCCTTGCCGCGTTCATTTGCATTATTAATGGAACGCCACATACATCATTACTAGTGGGGGTCATAGATCTGTGCGGAGTCCTCAGTGTCCGCCACGCCGCGTCTTCCATCAATGCATTCATTGTGATTGTTATCTTCTGCTCATCATGTGAATGCAGCTTGGCTAGGGCAGCCAGCATGCATGGAGTAATGCGACTCCAGGTGTCCCAATACTGGACTGCAGAGTTTTATTCTGTAAGGGCAAGACCCACATTGGGATATTTGAGACGATACTGAAAAAATATTTAAAACTTGCTCCACCAGTGGGCGCTCCGTGGCTATCTTCTCATAAATCCACCCTGGAAACTGATTATATTTCACTATCCCTTTTGACAGAAATTGCCCAACAATCTACAGGATAATATATTGCAGATATAGTTTTAGCCACCAGATATCAGTGTAACAGTCAGTAGTTCCTTGCTTTTCTGCTGCTGCAAAGAGATCTGTCATCAGCACAAGGAATGAAGCAGGAGGTCAATCATCACTGCCAGACAATCCTGGCACCGCTTATCCTTGGGGAGGAAAGTCTATTGTTCACTGATAGTTGGAGGGGACGGTCTGGTTTCACAGTCCATTGTTTTGTCAGATTCTTAGAATCTTTTTTTTTCCTTCTTTGTGGATTTTGGGTCAATGTCGAGTTGAATTATCCATTTCAAGGGCATTTCTTCTTCAGCCTAGGGCAACATGGTCTGCAGCAGTATTCTGATCTGTTCAGACCATCCCTGATCCCTCATATGTGATAAATAGGCCCAACACCACGGTATGAGAAACCTCCTCACATCAGGATGTCTGCCCCACCAGACTTTACTGTCTTCACAATGGACTGTGCTCCGGTACATCTGCCGTCCTGTCTGCAGCCACTAGAGCCAAAAAGAACAATTTTGCTTTCATCGGTCCACACAACGTGGCTCCATTTCGTGTTCATTGGTAGATTGTAACCTCTTCAGGACATGTTTTTTTGGGACCTTGATGGGAGTTCTTGCTGGTAACTTGGCTTCACTTCATTATCTTCTGATTGTAGCAGTGCTCACTAGGGACTTCAGATCTTCTTTCATCTTTCTGGAGGTGATCATTGGCTAAGCTGCCATCATTTTGGTGATTCTTTCATAGATTCGAACATTCGATTGATTTCTGCTTCTTTCTGCTTCTTTCAGGTTTTCGTTGCCACTTCAAGGCATTTTATGATCATTGTAGCGGAGCAGCCTAGAATTGGCTGAACTTCTCCTTACATTTTCCCGTCCAATAAATGTTTTAATCAAAGTTCATTCTTCATCACAACAATGTCTGGAATGAACCATTTTCCCAAGTATTTCAGAAAGGCCACGAGCAACATTTGACCCCCTCGTACCTTAAATAATGGCCAGAATTGGCCCCTGTTATTCCACAAAATGAATAACTTCACCAATTCAACTCGTCATTACTATTATTTTGAGACCCTTTCCTTGAATTATTCAATTACTCAATATGTGCAGGTCCTGATTGTCACCTGCAGGTCCTGATTGTCGCCTGCAGGCCCTGATTATCGCCTGCAGGTCCTGATTGTCGCCTGCAGGCCCTGATTATCACCTGCAGGTCCTGATTGTCACCTGCAGGTCCTGATTGTTTCCTGCAGATGCTGATTGTCACCTGCAGGTCCTGATTGTCGCCTGCAGGTCCTGATTGTTTCCTGCAGGTCCTGATTGTTTCCTGAAGATCCTGATTGTCACCTGCAGGTCCTGATTGTTTCCTGCAAATCCTGATTGTCGCCTGCAGATCCTGATTGTCGCCTGCAGGTCCTGATTGACGCCTGAAGGTCCTGATTGTTTCCTGCAAATCCTGATTGTCGCCTGCAGGTCCTGATTGTCGCCTGCAGGTCCTGATTGACGCCTGAAGGTCCTGATTGTCACCTGCAGATCCTGATTTTCTCCAGCAGGTCCTGATTGTCACCTGCAGGTCCTGATTGTTTCCTGCAGGTTCTGATTGTTTCCTGTAGGTCCTGATTGTCGCTTGCAGGTCCTGATTGATGCCTGCAGGTCCCAATTGTCACCATTAGGTCCTGATTGTTGCCTGCAGGTTCTGATTGTTTCCTGCAGATCCTGATTGTAACCTGCAGGTCCTGATTATCACCTGCAGGTCCTGATTGTTACCTGCAGATCCTGATTGTCACCTGCAGGTCCTGATTATCACCTGCAGGTCCTGATTGTCGCCTGTTAGGTCCTGATTGTTTCTTACAGGTCCTAATTGTTTCCTGCAGATCCTGATTGTTGCCTGCAGGTCCTGATTGTCGCCTGCAGGTCCTGATTGTTAGGTCTTGTTTCTTTTTTCTATTACTCTACTGCACTTACAGGTAAATTATTTGCTATGTAGAAATATTACTTCTACCAAAAACACTGACTTACCCGGTTAATGATGTTGCACTGCTATTTTTTGAACACTACTGTAAGACTAAATGTATCGAGGGAGACCAGAGAGATAAGTGAATGCAAATGTGAATGTGGATACATTGTAGTAAACCCTGTATTACCAGTAACAATGTAACAATGTGGCATCTATTTAACCTTGGAGGTAATAATAGCAATGGCGCCCTTTGTCCACCATCTCCTGAGTTGACCTCTATGGGGTCTGTGTTCCAGTTTTGCCGCTTCTCATACATCCGTTCTATACACTGTTTCCATCAATTTGTCCTCATTGAAGGCACAAAATGTTCCTGCGTTTAATCCTCCCTTTCATAATGAAATAAAAACTTAGCGGAGAGAATCTATTCATGGAGATAAAAGAAGGGAAACCGCGCTGATTATGGAGATACGGAGGCGACTAATTCATATGGTAATATCATGGATTTACTGGCATCTTATAGAAATGTTCTCATGGGGGTGAAGGCAGCGTTATCGGGGGTCACACCATACAGGGCCTCCACGATGGAGGTGAGCGATGGATGAGCCGGGGGCAGGTGATGTCACCATCAGGGTCAGATTATATATGTCCTTGAGGTGACCTCCAGCTGTTTCGGGGGCGACCAGGGGCGGCGGAGGGGACAGATTGGTGGTTCTCCAATGGGTTGGCATCAAAGCCGTACATAGAACTCACAGAGACCCAATGGAAAGATGGTGCTTGCTTTACCACCCAGGGCCTGATGTTTGCTCCTCTGTAGGTTGTGGTAAAGGGGATCAGACAACCAGGTTTATGGGACATTTGCTTCATTCTGGGAACTAGGTGACAACCAATCCAGAGGTCTTTACAGTCATCACATCAGTTGTCACCCCCTTCTCCACACATCTGGTTATGGATAAAGCACAGCACGTATGTAGCGGTTAATGCCGCCATGTTGGTTGTCACCCAGCTTTCTCAGGAATGTATTAAACTAAGGAATGGCTGCTCTGGGGCTTTTGTGCTGTATGAAAATTCATCAAATATCATATGAAGAATGGCATCAGACGCGTCCTTGATGTTTTACGGTATCATTTACTCAGTACCACCCTGGGCTCGTCCTGCAGCATCCCGCTATCACTTCTCTGCCGGCAGAGTCACCTCAGGACCGCGGCTTTGTATCCGCTTCATTACCAGACACCTTTCAAACCACTTTCCTTCTTCAAAAAAGTCTTTTAATGTGAAAAAAAAATGTTGAATTGCTCAGAAGGGGAGAATCGGAGAACGAGCCAAGGAATGGCGTCTTTGTTACGGAACAGAACGCTTCTGACGGCGGGAGAAGTTCTGAGAAGAGTCACTCGTAATATTTCACCATCATCTAACAGGAGAAAGTGATGACACCGGAGAAGTCGTCAGATCACAGGCAGACGCTGGTTTACGCCTCACATTCACACTGGAGATGAATGGAACCTTCTCTTTGTGAAGTGGAAGAGAAGACGGAGAAAGACGAGACTAACGCAAGGCGTAATTGTGAAGGACTAAGAATGGAGGGGAAGGGAGGTTTGGAGACGAGTACATATGCATGCAAATCTCCACATACGGCCCTCAGAGCAGAGAAGGCACCTTCTGCTTCCAGCACATTCACTCTCTTGTCTTGCTTGTCTGAAGATGTCGAATTTCTTGTACTTTCTTGCTTCTTCTTGTTTACTATATTTGGAGGGGGGGGGGAACAAAATGAGTTTCCCCGCTCCCATGACCTAATGACTTATGTAACAAACATAAATCAGACATCATCTAGTACATGAGAATCTCTTTGTAACAAAGCTAGAACCAGCCTTGTACCTCACATGAGTCTAGAGATCTCCACATTCATTGCTCTGCTAGATTTATATCAAGCAGGCAGCTCAGGGGAGTGTCTTTTTTGATGCAGCTCAGGAGGTGTGTCCATGCTATCCCTATCACAGCTCAGGGGGCATGTCTCAGCTCTCCCTATCACAGCTCAGGAGGCGTGTCTCAGCTCTCCCTATCACAGCTCAGGGGGTGTGTCTCAGCTCTCCCTATCACAGCTCAGGAGGCATGTCTCAGCTCTCCCTATCACAGCTCAGGGGGGTGTCTCAGCTCTCCCATCACAGCTCAGGGGGCGTGTCTCAGCTCTCCCTATCACAGCTCAGGAGGCGTGTCTCAGCTCTCCCTATCACAGCTCAGGGGGTGTGTCTCAGCTCTCCCTATCACAGCTCAGGGGGCATGCCCATGCTCTCCCTGTGACAGCTCAGGAGGCAGCTGAAGGATGAAACTGAGCATGTGCGGCCTTCTCAGTCAGCAGGACAAAGAAATAAGAGAAAAACAAACAGCAGGTGGCACTATACAGATACATTTTATTGAATAACTCAGCAGCTGTACTAAATTTATAATTACATGCAATTACAAAAGTATTAAGGTGCTGGTTTGAAAACTGTACATTAACTAATATTTTTTGCGGGACAACCCCTTTAAGAGGTAGTCTCATGTCCAGAAGTTGAAACAGGTCTATGCAGTATAGAGACCCAGCATAAAACAGATCCATGTAGTACAGAGACACAGTCAACTGTACAGTAGGAAAAACAAGTCTTTGCGCTATAGAGATGCAGTCTATTCTTCAGGGGACAGGGACAGTCTACTGTATAGTAAATAAAACAAGACTATGCAATGTAGAGATACAGCCTACTGTAGAATAGAGAAAACAAGTCTATGCACTATAGAGGTACAGTCTATTGTACAGTATACAAAACAGTCTGTGCAGTTACAGGGGATGAAACAAGTGTGTGCGCTATAGAGGTACACTGTACAGTAGAGAAAACAGTCTGCGCAGCATAGAGATACATAGTATAGATAAAACAGTTTGTGCACTATAGAGATACAGTCTACTGTACAGTAGATAAAACAAGTCTGTGCACTATAGAGATACAGTCTACAGTACAGTAGATAAAACAAGTCTGTGCACTATAGAGATACAGAATCTATGTCTTCAGGGGATTCGAAACAAAGCTCTGTGCACCTATAGATGGATACAGTCTACAAGTACAGTAGATATAAGACAAGGCTGTGCACTATAGATGATACAGTCTACAGTACAGTAGATAAAACAAGTCTGTGCACTATAGAGATACAGTCTACAGTACAGTAGATAAAACAAGTCTGTGCACTATAGAGATACAGTCTACAGTACAGTAGATAAAACAAGTCTGTGCACTATAGAGATACAGTCTACTATACAGTAGATAAAACAGTTTGTGCACTATAGAGATACAGTCTACTGTACAGTAGATAAAACAAGTCTGCCCATTATAGAGATGCATAGTAAAGTAAGTAAAACAAGTCTGTGCATCTTTACAGCGCGGCGCTGAGCTCTTGGGTGACTTCTATCCGTCCGTCACTTATATTCTATATTTCTAGAAACAATCGGTTTACTGCTGAGGAACAACTGATGAGCGTCTGAGAGAATTTTCATAGTTGTCGACCATTTCTTGGCTGTTTGATGCAGATTGTGACTGAGAGAGAAGACACTTCACACACAATCCACACAACAAGCACTTAATGAAATCAAGCACGGCGCGTTCTGCAGCGCTCCCCATCCACGCTGGAGGCTGTTAACCCAACAACAACATTTAATGGCGGCCTCAGCCGGGAGGAAACCTCTTCACTTCACTTAGTTATTTTCTGTAAAGTGAATAAAGCAGGTTTTTTTTCTTCCTCAAGAGGACTCGCAAATGCAACTGCAGCGGCACAGAAGCCATTTGCTTCAAATAATATAGCAGATGGCGGCACGATTTGCATATTTCTGAACATGAGTCTCTCAGCATGGGATAGAAAAGCAGAAAATGTTATCTATAGTCAAGTAAAAGAGAAAATAGCAGAAAAATGTCACCGGAAATCTGAGAGAAATCAAGACCTTTTGCATCTCGCATTCTGCATCCCTTTAATAAGAACTAATTAGAGCAGAAGTACATGGCGTGCTGTATGGATCCCGAACAGAAGGAGGAAAAACACTGAAAATCCCACAAAAAATGTTTTCCTGGAGAAACTTTCAGATTTTCTTCACACAGCAGACAATAGTTATAAAAAGTACAACTTTCTGGAGGATTTCACATTGTGACACAGATCGTCCACCTGAACCCACAAAGGTGAACTGCACTTTAGAACAACTGCAAGGAAAATGAAGCAATTTCAACAGAAAAATATAGTAAAATATCTGATGTATTCAAAAGTTCAGTAAATGTCTAATAGACTCTGAGCTTTAATTCTACACGCATTCAAGACTCCTGCTTGTTGTCAGTACATAGGAGTCTGGTAGATTGTAATATGTTTAATGACAGCTTCCAACCTGAGACCTTCATACAATAACTTCCAATAATACTGCTCCTATGTACAAGAATATAACTACTATAATACTGCTCCTATGTACAAGAATATAACTACTATAATACTGCCTCCTATGTACAAGAATATAACTACTATAATACTGCTCCTATGTACAAGAATATAACTACTATAATACTGCTCCTATGTACAAGAATATAACTACTATAAATACTGCTCCTATGTACAAGAATATAACTACTATAAATACTGCTCCTATGTACAAGAAATATAACTACTATAATACTGCTCCTATGTACAAGAATATAACTACTATAATACTGCTCCTATGTACAAGAATATAACTACTATAATACTGCTCCTATGTACAAGAATATAACTACTATAATACTGCTCCTATGTACAAGAATATAACTACTATAATACTGCTCCTATGTACAAGAATATAACTACTATAATACTGCTCCTATGTACAAGAATATAAACTACTATAATACTGCTCCTATGTACAAGATATAAACTACTATAATACTGCTCCTATGTACAAGAATATAACTACTATAATACTGCTCCTATGTACAAGAATATAACTACTATAATACTGCTCCTATGTACAAGAATATAACTACTATAATACTGCCTCCTATGTACAAGAATATAACTACTATAATACTGCTCCTATGTACAAGAATATAAACTACTATAATACTGCTCCTATGTACAAGAATATAACTACTATAATACTGCCTCCTATGTGTACAAGAATATAACTACTATAATACTGCTCCTATGTACAAGAATATAACTACTATAATACTGCCTCCTATGTACAAGAATATAACTACTATAATACTGCCTCCTATGTACAAGAATATAACTACTATAATACTGCCTCCTATGTACAAGAATATAACTACTATAATACTGCTCCTATGTACAAGAATATAACTACTATATACTGCCTCCTATGTACAAGAATATAACTACTATAATACTGCTCCTATGTACAAGAATATAACTACTATAATACTGCCTCCTATGTACAAGAATATAACTACTATAATACTGCTCCTATGTACAAGAATATAACTACTATAATACTGCTCCTATGTACAAGAATATAACTACTATAATACTGCTCCTATGTACAAGAATATAACTACTATAATACTGCTTCCTATGTACAAGAATATAACTACTATAATACTGCTCCTATGTACAAGAATATAACTACTATAATACTGCTCCTATGTACAAGAATATAACTACTATAATACTGCTCCTATGTACAAGAATATAACTACTATAATACTGCCTCCTATGTACAAGAAATATAACTACTATAATACTGCTCCTATGTACAAGAATATAACTACTATAATACTGCTCCTATGTACAAGAATATAACTACTATAATACTGCTCCTATGTACAAGAATATATAACTACTATAATACTGCCTCCTATGTACAAGAATATAAACTACTATAATACAAGAATATAACTACTATAATACTGCTCCTATGTAAAATTATAACTACTATAATACTGCTCCTATGTACAAGAATATAACTACTATAATACTGCTCCTATGTACAAGAATATAAC